>JAVKLA010000074.1:80797709-80868025 GCA_034782735.1 Sagittarius serpentarius
GAACTGAAAACACAGCGCTGTACCAGCTGCTAGGAAGACAATTAACTCTATCCCAGCCAAAACCAGGACAGGTTGGCAGTGCAAAAGGTGCCAAGATGGGGCATCCTCCTGACATGAGGCAGTTGCTGCTCCTGCAGAGACGTCCACCTGCCCTTGCTGCCCCACAGCCGGGTTAAAAGGCAAATTCTAGGGGCATTCAGTGACAAAAAGAAAAAAATCTTAATTAAAGAACAGAAATTCTTTCCCCTTCAGATTTACGAGGGGTGAGCTTTCACCAGTATGACCATCTGCAGGAGACCTACACAACACGAGACATGACAAACAGACGTACCTTTCTCAGTAGGTCTTTCTCCTTAACGTAGCTGTCTTCCACGACCTTCCTCTCACCGTGAGCTTTTTCAAGCTCCAGCCGGAGGTGCTCCATCTCTTCTTGCAAGCTGACAAGTTGGTTGCCATCGCCCCGGTGGCTCTGCTGATATTGCACCAGTTCCTTCTTCAGCTTTTCCACCTCAGAGGAGTGGGCTGATGTGAGCATAGAGAGCTGCTCATTCAGAAGTTTGAATTCTTTGTTCTGCAGCCAATATCCCAAAAAGAAGAAAATAAGACCATAAGCAAGGTCAATGCATGCACTGATGCACTACAAAAGTAACCATTAAAAATCCTTGAGCATGGTGGGTAACAAACTTCCAATAACAAACATTTCCATGGATATGCTAATAAAGCTCACAAAGCTAAAAACTATTTCAAAACTGTGACAAAAGCTCAATAATGTTTTGGTAACAATTATACAAGCATTTGCTAAATTGATGTTACACCTGAAGCAAAGGCAAACAATGCTTGGTAGCACTGGCAACCAAAACAAAAAAAATACACTTTTATTACAGCTTCCAAACAATGTTACTTCATGCAACTGGTTTGCAATTTTTTTCTGTCTGTAATACCGGGCTTGCAGTTTATCCTTTTATTCCTGACTCCTATGCCCACAGGAACCTGGGGTGACAATGCACTAGTAGCATCATTGCAGCCTCGAGCCCAAAGAGCTCCCTAAGCCCCAGCTTTAAGCCATGTGCCAGCTCAATCGTCTTTTTATTTGCTCAGATTTTCTCTTTTAAAGCACTTAGCAATGATTTGCTCCCAAGTTTTGAGACCTGAAAATTCAGCAGCTTCACTTCATTTTTGTGGTTCAAATCAAAGTCAATGGGAACTACATTGTGACTAATAAACTATCATCATTATTAGCCAGGCCCAGAAACGACAGCGAATTTACTGAAGCTTTTGGTCTGTTGTGAAGAGCCTACCACGTAGCTTTGCTAACATTAGGTAGATAATCATGAGAGCAAAAGAACCGTTTTGAAATTTAAAATGTAGTCTGGTTTTTAAAGCTTCCTTTTTCAAAGCTTTCAGTAAAGCTTTAAAGATCTGCGCTCTATCACTCACTGTACAACAGACCCAAAAGATTTTCCTTTCTTACATAGGACTTTGGTGGATATTTCACCCATGTATCAGAAATACCAGTTCCGGTCTTTCCTGGAAAACATTTGGCAAGAGATCGCTGTCCAGACCAGGGGAGCGTCCTGGTAAGCTGCAATTTAGCCTTTTGCTGTTTCTCAGAGCTTTAGTCACCAGCAGTGTTACACCAGCTCACGAGAAACTGCTCCTTCCATCCAGAAGTTTTTAGTTCATGTGGAGGCTAAGAAAAGCTTGAGGTGAAGAAGCCACAAGACAAAAGTCTTATGAGACAGAAGGGTATCATTTTAAAAAGCCAATGCACTAGGGAAGTCCCGATACACAGTTTCTGACTGGTCTGGATAAGCAGTAAAGGCAAGGCGCAAAGTCACGGATCCTGAGATGCAACTTCTTCCTCTAAGGTGTTCGCCAGAGTCAAGTAAACAAGAAAAACATTTCAGCGCAAAAAAAGTAGGATCTATCTCTGGAATAGGGTCAAAGGCTCCCATTAGCTCCTGTACAACAGAGTTAGTATTCAAAGAACTTTATGGCCTGGAAAAGGGGAGAAGAAAAAAAAAAAAAAAAACAAAAAAAAACACGAAACACCCATGGAAGTAGAGAATTTTATCTTCTGGGTCTACACAGGTTCTTCCAGACCAGACAGGCCCCTGTACAAACGCACGGTGAGTTGGTGGATGCTGAAATCCCAATCCATACTTCGGATTAGTCTCTTTTAGATTCCCAGTGTGGCTCATAGGATCGTTTCTTCTACCATCGCTCCGATCATCCTTTTGCCCCCCCTGTAGGTGACCTCTCCCCAAGCACCACCCCCCTCACCCCAGTCCCAGTGCTCCAAAGCAAGATTAAGACACATCTCAAACGGAAAAACGAGTAACTGAGGGACATGAACACCTTTTCATTTGCTCCCCTGTAATGGATTCTTAGTGAACATAAAAATTCAGCATTCATCTGGTATTAAGGAATTAACATTTCTGCATGACCAAAGCCATTTCCAAAGAGATCCATCCAGAGAGAAAAGCTTTGCAGAGGATGGCAATAATCACTCTGGTTCACAAATCTCTGCTGCTTCCCCCGCTCTCTGCTCTGAGCACGACCGTTTCATGGCTTTGTGTATACTATTTTACATACCAGCCAAGTGAGGTTTCCACCCAGGTACAAGATAAATGCACAGGAATGCTTTTTCTTGTTAGCAGCTACTAGGGACACGAGAGAATGGCTGGATTGCTCAACAGACCCCGTTAAACTTGAACTTCCTTTTTTTTTAAATCACTGTCCAGCCCAGCAGAGCTGTGACAGTCCCGGTTTCAACCCGGGCTCCATGAACCGGTCTAGAGTTTATTTTGCTACCAATGGCAGAGACAATAACTTCATCACTGCTGTTACCCACACCAGCTTTATTCACAATAAATGCTCGCAGAGCTACTGCTGCTTGTAGAGACAGTGTAGGGAGCTCACTGTGAGTCTAAATATTGGCTGCATGAACACATAACACTAAATTAGATAACAGCTTTAAAAGTGTCTCAGTCAGCTACAATATACACATTTTAAAAAAATGCACTCAATCGAAAAGAACAGAACAAAAAAAAAAAAAAAAAGAAAGCAGTCCAATGTGGATGGAAAAAAATGGTCCAGCGCAGATATTTTGCAGCAAAACAGATTTCGACCTTTCTTGTGTGTGCAAAAAATCCCTCACCTGATTTAGAAACTGAATTAACTAGGCCCAGTTACAGATCCTAGAGCATGTGAGCCGAGGCTGACATATAATAATGCGTTTTAATGTTTTCAAAGAAAGATCTTCTCTTCCTCAGGGGCACACAGAGTATTGCATCTCTCTACTCATGCATGAGCTAAAGTAGCAGAAACATTTTCTTCCACGGCTTGTCAGAAAATGATATAACTGCAGCTCTCCAGGTTACCTGCAATTTTATTTTTATTTTTTTTCTTAAAAAGTTAATTGGCATTTTGAAAGGTCGTGTTTCTAGACTAGCAAGGACTGAAATCAAGATACTTCAGGGAAACCAGGATGCAACAAACTCACTGCTGCCAGAAAAAAATCCAGTGCACTGAAAAGAAAGTCTACTGGAACGGTGCTCGTTAACACTTCCAAAGCGTCCCAGGGAAACCTGTCAGTCCTGAAATGATGGTTAAAATTCACTCACCGGACAGACTACCAGGAGTAATACAGAGCAGCAATTCTTTCCTGCAAAAGTTACGCGGGAAGCATCAAAGTAACTCCTTCAAAATGGTCTGCGCAGAGACCGAGGCAGATCAAGACGAGCTCCAGCCCATTATTTCTGCCTACTTAAAAGCTCTCCATGTCTCCTTCCCCAAAGTAGACCTTTCTGCTGCTTTCATAATCCACGACAGGAAAGCCCACATTAAAGAAAAAACAATCTTTGGTTATTGTTCCACTCCACACTTTTTCTAGCAGTAAATGGCAAGGAATTGGAAAAAAAAAAAAATTTTAAAAATTAAAAAAAATTAATACTGCTACTCCACTGCCAAGTCCAGCGGCTCAGCAGACGTAACGCGGACGTTCACGCTCATTGCATGAGTCCAGCCCAAATACATGGACCTGAAATGACTCGTCCTAATTAATTCCACCAAATACCCTCCAGATGAAAGGTCTTATCAAACAGGTTTCTGATATATATACAGAAAACCTTATGCCTAAGGTTTTCCGTTCATAAGCTACGGTTTGTCTGCAAAATCTAAGTATGCAAAGCAGGCATTTTAAAATTAAACCCCATGGTTTAAGAGTCAAGACTCTACTGCGGTACATGCTTTGCAACCAATTAATACAGCAATGAAAGCGGCCAGCAGTAATGCAAATCCCTGGCCGTCTTGACTCTGCAGTATCTGAGCCAACGCAGAGTCATTTCTCATCATCTTCATCGCAGGACCTCTCGTGTCATGCAGGGATGGGAGAGATGTAAGGTGGCGAGGAAACCACGTGTGATGTATAAGGGTCCCTGACAACATCCCAAACAGAATGATAAACCTCAATTACTAATAACTGGTGCTATAAATAAGAAGGTATCTTGACTTGCAGAGAAAGTTCCTCCTGCCTGTAAAAAGGCTGCTTAAGGAAATAGGTGGATATGAACTTCCCCATTGATATTAGTGGATACAACTGGGTCCTAACTCAGCATTTCTTCTACTCAACCCTGAAGTCTTTGTACAGGCCTGGGAAGCAACACAGAGGGTATTCATCAGAGTAACCTGCACACGTGTCAGCAGGTGGGAAAACCCTCCTCCTAAGCGCGTAACCAAACTACTATTCTGTAGCTTATTAACGACAAGTGGCAATTGATGAAGACCTCTCTGTGATCAAGCAGTCACAGTAAGATCATCAAGTCATCCACACAAGCATCTATCACTCGCATCGCACCATCTCACCCCTCATCACAGCTCTTACTTCTGAACAGTTGTTACGTCTAGTAAGACAAACGTGCTCAAACTGCTTTGCAAAGTGAGCATTTACCCAATTTACTGTTTACCTTCCAGGTAACGTGGCTCATAAGACCGTTCAGTACAACAAACTGTGGCAGACGCTCTGCATCCTCAGTGCTTGCAAAGCAGAAAGCATAATGGGACAATCCAGCCCAAAGCCCGTTTGACGTCGGGATCTCACGTGGAGCTGCCGCCTCAGGTTTTCAAGCAACAACTTTCAAAATTGCCATTTTATCTTCCTCCTCCAAGTCCTTCTGGGCAGTTCTCCCAACAATTACAACTCAGCTTGTGCAGCTTCCCGAGCAAGCTTTTCAGACAGCAAGGTGGAGACCCAAGATGCAAGTGCATCTGCACTTCCATGGCCGTGTCCCACCCTTACAAGTGTCTGGCCAGCAGTAGCAGAAGGCTGCCACCACCACGACATCCTTCCCAAACATCACGGGAAGATAAAATCCTTCCTAGGAAGGACAACAGAAGAGAGGCAAAGCAGAAGCAGGACCACACTTGTCCCAGCACAGCTCAGGACGTACCTGCTCATCGATCTTCCTTTGAAGCTGGACCACCTTGTTCTCCATGCCAATGTTGAGCTTCTTCAGGTGCTGGGCTGAGCGGGCCTCGATCTTCAGCGCCTTCAGCTCCTGCCTGGCCTTCATGCGGCGGTAGTAGCACTGCAGGACGATGGTGGCACCCCTGACCCGGCGGAAGCGAGTGCGGGCCAGCCAGCCACGGGTGTACTTCTGCAGGATGGTGGCTTTATGCTCGGCGAGGATCTACAAAACATGGGCAGAAGCGGGACAATCAAGGGGGAGAAGTCAGCCGTAAAGGTAGCAGCAGCCCTGGTTTGGCTGCAACACGGCACTCAACGCTTGCCAATCTGCCTTCAAAAGGGCTTCTGCTTCAACCAGGAGTGTCCTGGTAGGTGCAAGGGGTGATGGCTGGAGATAGAGACTGTTATTTTGCTGGTTTTGTGATTTTGTTATTTGAGACTTGACGGACCACCTCGGAATAGTACTCTGATCCACAAGATCCATAGCTAGCAGAATAAATAGCCATTAACAGACACACCAACACTTAGCAACAAACTTACTGTCCCTTCAGCATCAGATATAAATTACACCAGAACAGGTCTGTAGTTTTATTTTTTTTTTCTGCATTCCACCCCTTCACTATGATAATTTACACTGCAGATAAGAAATCCCACCAGGACAGCATTTATCATGTGGATAACCTTCAAATAAAACCCTGGAGTCCTTTCACTACAGTCTGCAGCCAGTTCTCTTGCATGATTCAATTTCTAGAAACTTTTATCTGGCTTTGTAAAGCTTCTGGCAGTTTTGCATCGAATTTCTCCCCCAAAATTTACAGCAATCTTTTCAGTAGGTTGCAGTTGAATTCCCTCCTCTAAAACTGAAGGCTGACATAATTAGAGCTACAAGCAGCACTTTGCTAAGAACTTTCTTACGTTGATCTATGCTGCAGTATTATGAAGAATGCAATAGCAGGAGAATTTAAAGATTACAAGACACTTTGCTGTTATTAGTTTGGGATAAATTGTATCAGAAAAGGTACCGTATCAGCTTCTCTTACAAACCTTCTGTTTCACCCTAAGGCTTTCTTTGCACTTGCAAATTTTAATTTAGAATAAAGGGATTATGTGAACTCAGGATGCAGTAGGAGTTACTCTGAAATGAGCTTTGTACGTCTCCAGCCTTGGCACTCCTACAGAAGGAGAAAGCTGGGGGTGCCCAAAGAACTAGAAGAAACCCTGCTGCATCGCCTCGGGGACCTATTGCAGCCTTACAGCAAAGTCTTGGTGGGCACTGGGCATGTCCTGATCCCGTGGAGCATCACCTGCAGCCCTGCATCTGTTGCTGAGCATGCTCTTGAACCGACACCTATATCCAACACCTATATCCAGGTGCTCCAGAGATTAAGGATTTTCAGATTTGAGAGGCCTGACCTTCAGCCAACTTCTACACCTTGTTAAGATTTTGGGTTGCCTTGAGTCTCAGAGAGTTTAAATGCTGGACCAGCTGCCTCCCCTGCAGAGGCTTACGATTTAAAAAAATAGATGCTGAAAAAGCAGTGGCAGCACAAATTCCTGGTCACCAGCATCCAGCTGCCCTGTTTCGGAGGACATCCCTGATCTCTCTAGGGGGTCACCAGGTGCCCAGGTAACCTCCACCATCCCCAGCAGCAGGCTCGCCCCTCCAGGCTCATCGTGCCTCTGACTTCTTCGAGTAGCCCCGTGACCACAATTAGGCATAAATCCAGGCGACTACCAAAGTAAGGCTGGATCTGAGGAGTGGACAGAAGATTCCCCAAAGCTGTTCTCAGTTTCCTGACAGACGATTTCTCACTGTATCACTTGCTGTCATCAAACCTTTACTTCCTTGCTTTCAGCTCCTGGTTTAACACAGAAAGCTAATGGAGAGAACTAATTAAAGAGGGATTTACACCAATAAATGACTTGATGCCTTCCATGACAGACCCTACCGGTCTTCCTATCACACTGGAAACGGCACCTGCAGCACAGCCCAGACACAAATTCAGTTTGCCAGGGAGTTTTTTGCAGAGTATGGGCTAGATCAAATGACATTTCCCGATTTCCACAATGCCTTCTGGCATCCGAATGACTAGCTTCATTTAGCCGCTCCGCTGAGGCGCTGCTGCCAAAATCATTTTTGCTTGCACAGCTTTAAATGGCAATGCTCGCCGTCAATGTGCACTCTCCAGAAATGCCAGAGGCTGTCAGCTTTGTAAAGCATCAAAATGGCCACGATAAATACATCACCGTGCTATGCCAGTGGAGGTAAATATAAAGGCTCTTCCCACTCTTTTCTGATGCAAGGACACTCCGTAGAGTCGTACCTTGTGATAAATCCTTCTGACAAACATGCCCCGAGCAAAAGCCTGAATGGTGATGGTTGCGTTGCGGACCCTCTGGAAAGCTCGGAGGATCCGCAGCATTCGGTACTGCTTCTGGAAGATGATGGCAGCTCTTGTCCTCCTCAGGAGCTCAGCAAGTCTGCAAAGCACAGGAAAAAGGTTAGCAATAAAACTAAAATCCCTTTCTTTCTGTCGTAATAAGTTTTAAACTGGACAGAGAGAAAAATCTTTTGTCCAAAAGTAGCTTGGCAGTGTTCAAGAAAGACCATCCCAGCAGTAGGGCTAAGAAAAGAGCAGCTGACAGCGTGTCTCCGTTGCAATAACGGGAACACATATGCAATCAGACAGCGTCCAGGGCACCCGAGAGCACTGGAAACAGAAATCAACACACCTCATTATTCCTAAACAGCATGAAAACCAAATATTTTCCAGCTTTTCCTTTGGTTTGAACTCTCTGCCTTACATACTTGAGCCAATCAACGTCCAGGTTGGCTCCACCACTTCCCTGGCTATAAAAAGCAAGTGTCGCACAGGGTATCTACTGACTCAGTGAAAAAGGCAGCAAATCGATTTGACATTTAAACCGGTGTGCACTGGTTTGGCAACATTCATGAGCAGAGCCCCAAGCAGTTCACAGACAGTAAATAATGAGGGACGTGGTCAACTCCGTGCCATGTTGCTCCCATTCTCCAGCTGAATTCATGTTCAATTTGCTGTTACGCAGGTTAATAAACGCCCATAAAACCTCCATTTAATTTGATAATTAGCTTGTTTTGCTGAATTCATGATTCGTTTATTGCTCTCAGCACGAAGCATTATATAGATATTTGCTCCACTACTTTATTTTGTAAAAAGCGTATCAAAACTAAAAAAGCGGTGTTGGATTGGCTCATGTATTCTCTTCGTCAAGTATGATGGTTTCTCATTAGGACCCACTGAACCAGAGCTTACTAAAGAGGACAAGGGATGGTCCGTTTCCGAAAAGAGAAAGCAGTTATTCAGATGACATCCATCCCTATGAAACCTGTACAAAGAGGTGAAAATCACGTTGAAGAAACACTGCAGCAGGTGGTTTCTGCACATCTGCTTCCAGCCTCTCTTTCAGCTCATACCCCGTCACTTCGACATCACCAGGGATTCCTCCTCCCCTCCTTAGAGGGATGGCTGGCTGATGCGAAGTCAAAAGTAGAGTCCAAGTCTGTAGGTGTGCATGGAGAGCCCACTGGAGAGGCTAAAAGTTAATCACCAGCCCTCCCTTTTTCTTAACCTTCCTCTTATTGCTTAGGTCTCATTTGCCTTGTCTTCAAGTGAGCTTTAAGACTGCCAAGAGGGACCTGCCGCCGCAAGCCTAGAGGAGTACATGGACTTCTGAGGGCAAGAAAAATCTGTGCTCAGTTTGAAGTAAAAGTCACCAAGCTGCCCAGCTTTGCTGATTTCAGACCTTCTATGATGCCAATCCCTTTCATAAGCACAACTAATACCACAAATGCAGTCAGCATCTCTGATGTTCTTCCAAAATATAGTATGATTTAGAGGAAATCCTTGGAAGGAACATGGAAGTTCTTCACCTTTAGTTGTTTCTATAATTGATAGAAGTCAACATTCATCCAGCAATCAGGAGTGAAGAAGCGACTGTGTAGGAGCCTTGCAGCATACGGGCGGCATTTCATGCTGCCCAAGTGCAAGCAGAGTTAATTGGGCTGCAGATTAGGTAGCAGCACGTCTGATGGGCAGATGCTAACTCAGAGCCAGGGAGAACGTCACTGCTCAAAACCAAACAACATAGCTAACACACCACAGCTTCTCTAAGCAGAAAACAAGAAGGGAAACAAAGCTGAAAGGACCCAAATCTACTCCTTGTTCCTACCTGCAAAGCGCCTGAAGCCAGCTTGGCTAGATGCAGGAGAATGGCAGCGTTTTACAGGAATAAGGGGCACAAGATGTGAGGTGACCTGTGTGTTGGGATGCTATTACACCGCTTTACTGCTCCCTCACACCCACCCCACATCTGCTACCAGCAGCCTACTCTCCAGCGCAGCGTTATCTACAGAAATCCCAGCAAGCCACCGACCCGAGGAAGCTTGAGGTTCCTGCACACAGAGAGTTAAACATTGTGCTCTATCGTTCTGTAAATAGCCCCATTGCCGGTGATTCGGAGTGATTTTTCTCATCACAAAAGGATACAGCAAATCAATTCTGAGAACTCCCCCTGGATACCGAGGAGGCACAAACCTGGTCCCTGCAGAAGAGGGGCGCATACCAACTAGCAAAGTGCTCACTGGCCGATCCAAATGCCCTTTGCCAGAGGTAGTCACAGAAAAGTATTAGTTCTATGAAACGCTTCCACCTAAATACCTCAGAGTACTTTAGTCATCTGATTACAGCCTAGCTGCCTATGCTATAGCCCTGGCTCAGCACCTAGAAATTAAATCAATATAGATATGAAATCAAATTGAGACAAAGAATTTTGGTCTCTTGCCCCCAAAGACAGCTGGAGAGAGGGGCCAGCAAGGAGCCCTGACTTTAGCACTGAAACTTTCACCATGGTACCTACGTGCACAACATGGGTCTTGTTTTCACAGGGCTGAAAGGCAACGCCTCACGCAGAGCATTTTCAATGTTTCTCACACGAAACCCCCAAGTTTAAGGTCTACAAGATGGAACAGACTGAGAATACAAGTGCCCAGAAGTGTTTTTCCACTTGAACTCCCAGCTAGGACCCACCTCCGCGCCAGGTGCCCACGCGTGTAGCGCTGGATGACGACTGCAGCTTGTCTCAGCCTTTTGTACTTGACCCTCTGCAGCCAGCCCCGCACCGTCTTCTGAATCATGATTGTGGCAGCTCTGAACTTATCTGCTCGCAGTTTCTCCAGATATGCCACCTGGCCTGCACGGAAAAAGATCTTGGTACGTCCAAACTGGAACTTGTCTGGATCCTTTTCAAAAGCATAAAGGAAACTAAATTTAATTAAGGCAAACATTATATTTTTTTTTTCAGTCTATGCTGCTAAGTAGATACAGATTAAAAAAGAACCCACTTAGAATCAAATTTATCAGCTCAGCTCACATCTCTTCTTAATCGGGTGATGAAGATATTAGACTCCAAACTACTTGAGCTTCTATATACCCATTGAGGAATGCAGCACGCAGATTCAGTCTTAGGTTCCATATATTTACATGAATTTTGAATGTGTTTTGGGTTTTTGGGGGTTTTTTGGGGGGTTTTTTGGGGGTTTTTTGGTTTTTTTAAGTTAAATAGAGCAAATGCAATGCCAGAGCACTTCAAGAAAAGATTTCTTTCTCAAAAAGGTTAAGGCTTACATCTGCAAAGTCACACATGCACTGCAAATGGCTCTGCAGCTAAAGGAAACACTTGGTGCATAAGGAGAAAGGCTTTTGCAGAGAGGAACCCAATTGAGTAAATTCCTCAAAATCTTATGAGGAAAACAGAGATCAAAAATTAAAACCTGGCTAAGGTGCTGTGTGTGTTCTGGGCTGCTCAACAGCAAGAAACCTTCGCCTGCACATTTGTGATTCAAAAATAACGCACATGAGTGAGTAGTAAGGTTTTGGTGAGGAGAGGTGGCAGAGACTTCTTATTTGCTTAAGGGAAAAAAGGCCCCATCTATGAGATGCTTCTTCTATGTATTAATGGCTATTAAAAAATCCTCCACTCATCAAGACAGGACATTTATTGCATTTTTCTCTTACTCATTTGTGCACAGAGGAATTTAATATTGACTAAGGTTCACGATGTTGTCCAAAGCTGGACCTCTAAAACGTGCTCCAGCTATGGCTAGCCAAAACCAGAAGGAGCAGGTGGGGGGACAAATTTTCTAGACACGGCCAGTTGTTCATGTACAGCTGGTGAGAACAAACTCTGGACTTCACCAGCACTGAAATGGTACGTTGAGCTTGACTGCAATCAAGAGAACCCGTGTCACGCTTGCTCTCGCTACCTCCTTGCGAGACTATCTCGTTTTGGAAAGAGCCCCAGGGTGCCTAGGCTGAAGAAGCACCTGCACGAGCAGCAGGTGAAGTAGGAGCGGGAAGAGCAACTCAGATCATATCAAAGCCACAAGCTTCCGTGCTGTAAAAATCATTGCCAAAGATTTGGTCCCAGCTCACCTTAATGAGGTCTTCCAACAGGGTCTGACAGATCTGCTTCTTGTCATTCTTAGAGAGGTCTCTCTTTTTCATGAGAACACGATACCTATTGAAAAAGTCGTGGTAGGACCACCTGAAAGCAAAGCATGCACAGGATTGATTAGTCTGCATGCTGGGCATTATGCCCTTAAAATAAAGCGTTTGGAGTCATAGACGAGTGAAAATACAAAACTCGTATACCGATCAAAGCCACCTGAAAGAAGTCAGGACACCCCGAACCTGACCCCCAGTCTCAGCCCTCCCCTGCCACTGAAAACCCTTATCAGTTCATTTCTAGCCTGGAACAGAAAGGCCACGGATCACCTTGTTTTCGCTCCTCCCGATGTGCTTCCCAAGCTGCTGCATTTTACCAGTCAAATGCAACAATGCTGTTCCCCTCGGAAAGGATACGTTAATTTTGAAGAGATCATGGATCTCCTGATTTGGCCAAAAATTTTAAAAAGCCATCTTGATAAGATGATAGCAAATAAATCAAATAGAAACTCTTCCTTATTTTGCTTTTCCAAACTCTGTTGAATATTAATTTGAATCAATTAATTCACTAATCAGTCCACGTTGAGGTCCGTGGCTGAGACCCTTAAAACAAACACAAAATCTTTGGACTCTGAAAAGAAGAAGCAGCCACTTGGAAAATGCCTCACTGTCACCAGCAGCGAAGTTCCCAAACATGCAACACTAACTGAAGGAATCAGAGCACTGTAGCTTAGGACTGCTAGGAAATATCATCTCCTGCCACAGCTGTTAGACATAGAGCCTGCAGACGGGATCCTGAAATTGGTTCAGCATCTGCCAAGTTTCAGCCTTCTCCAAATTAACACAGTGAGTTATGGACCCCTCAAAACCCGAGTTTTTAATTAAAACACTAGGCATTTCCAGCAGTGTCAAGTACGGCCATCGTTATTTCAAAAAAATATGCATAACAAACATCAAAGGAAGATGGGAGAGAACTGCAGAGATTTTGATTTCTGCCCTCCCTCAACAAAACCATCTGTGAGCCTGATCCTCACCCACATAGGTGTTCTGGCAGCAAGACGAGAACACGCTGTATGAAGAGCAGCCATATAGAAACATCTCCTCCTCTGCCCACTAGCTCCACACGTGCCTTTTTTTGTGTGTTATTACACCCAATTCTTCCTATTTTTCCACTTCCAGAGATTAAGAGAGGGGGCAAGAACGGCAAAATAAACTGCAAAGGGCCAGAGCAATGCTTGTGGCAGGTCCTTACACTTGGCCAGTTTGCGGCGGTGGGGCTGGGTGAGACGTCACGCCGCCTGAGCTCCTCCCGTGTGCAAGACTGCATCTCTAATGAAACTTCTTCTTGAAGGTTGGAAGCTGGGATATTTGGTAGGATAGGCATACCAGAAATATAGTACGTATTTCAAAATACACGACCAACGGTTTCACGTCAGTCCAGAAAATGCAGCAGGGGAGGAAAGCCAGTTTGATTAAAGGCAATACTCTGATTAAAAGAGCACAGCAGAAGAAAGTGTTTGCAATGAGAATGAAGGGAGAAAAAGCAAAAAAAACAAAGAAACAAACAAACAAACTGCCAAGGATTGGGAAGTGCCACACAATTCCTGCATGGACACACTGCACCCAGGACACTTTTTGCGAAGATCATGGGAATGCAAAAACTAGAGTGTCCTTAATGTTGTTCCTGAAGCAAAAGGTAAGATGGCGAGCTCCTGAAGACAGCAGAAAGAAAGGAGTTGGGATGAGAGGGTTTCCCATGCTCATATTGCTCCGAGCAGCTCTGGAGCAGCCAGACGTAGTGAACGTTTCATCCCTGTCTACACGGGCTAGCCCTGGGGCCAGACAGCCAAGGCTACCCACCCTCAAATAACCAAAAGTACTGGATTATCACAAAAAAAAAAAAAAAAAAAGAAAAAAAAGATACCTGCTATAAGGAGTTCTCTTTGGGGTGAGGTACAGCAAAACTGAACACAAAGATTATGCAGGACTACATGCTTGTGTCATGTAAGGTTTAAGTGTAAACTTACTTCCTAAATGCCTTAGGTTTTATAATTAGATTTCCCATTCTGCACCCGCACCTTAATCCTTTCGCTTTCCGCAAATAAAACCCGTTTTCATTTTAAGCACGTCTGAGGCTTTACGCAGCTCCAAATCAAACCCGAAAGGAGAAGCAGAGCACGCAGTGCCCCAGGCACGCAGCCAAGCGCGCGATGCTGGAGACCTCCTGCCTGGCTCAGGTATTACTCAAGCCAAGGAGAGCTTGGGGGAGAGAAAAGAGAAGGAGGGAGTATTCCCATTAACCTGCCAGAGTCAGTTTAGGGGCTGATGTTATTAACTGCTGCTATTCGGACGAAGAAATCATCTTGCGGGTGCCACCCAGGCTCCTCCGGCAAAGAGCAGATGGTGACGAGGCAACACGCGTAACTGAGGGCATGGGTCCAAGCTGGGCAAAAAGCAGCAAAATCCATCATCTTCCTGCACCAAGACAGAGATGGAGATCCAGCAGCTGCTTTCAAACAAGAGTCAGACACCTGCCGAAATCCCGTAAAAATAGATTGTAAGTCACTACACAGAGGGTCTTTCTTCAAGCCTGTCATTCTCATTTCACAAGGCGGTAAAAACTGATATTCCGCTTGTTTCTGTTTGAGTCCATCTTTAATATAAATAACATAACTCACTTTTTAGGAGTACATCTCACATAAGATATTGGAAGTGGCAGGGAATACGCTCACTGATTGCTGTCGGGGTGTTTTACTGGGTGGTGGCACCCGTAGGCCTCTAGCCACATCTCCCAGAGGTCCACAGCCAAAAAGCTGCACCTCCACGGTACAACACCGCTTCACCCTTGCTGCAGCGAGGCCGCTCTCACCACCCTCGCTGATTTAGCGGGAGACGACAGTCCTGAGATCACGCTGCTTGTATTATTGTCCACCGAATTATCAAGACAAAAGCTCTGCCACGCCAGGGCTCAGCTGCTCCATCCGGAGTTTCACCGGAATATCTGCAGTCCCGGTTCACAAGCATAAGCAAGCTGCAGGGGTTCATAGGTGCTGTTAGAGGATCCCACCCCCGGAAAAAAGGAACAATTAAAGCACTCGGGTGTAATGTAACACGCCTGTTAAACGACTTCAGGTTCAAAGTAGTATAAAATTACCTTACAACTATGAGCTTCGAGAGAAAAACAACGCTACAAGGGAGATCTCCCTGCTGCTGAAATACTGAGGCTCAATGCTCCAGTGCACACACGCTTTTTGTTCTTCTGCACGCTTAATGTCTGTCTGGTTTTTTTTAAGGTTCAACGTCTGTATCTTCAGCAGAGCAAAGGAAAAAAGAGAAAACTTACTTCCCTCCTGCTAGATCACAAAGCAATTCCCAGCACGAGACAAAAGATGTGCCATGTTACCCCACAGCTTAGCAGGGCAGGAGAGATTACGGGAAGGTTATACCTCAGTTCAACTTGTTGACATGTATTAAATTAAAAGCAGATTTTGGGTTTTCAGGATGCTGCCACACAACACACGGCATGGGCTTACCTCATTGCTAGGAGCTGGAAAGCCCCAAGGGCCACTAAATAAATATAGTTCCTTATAATTATCAACTTATAAGATCCAGACAGGTGGTGTAGGCAAAGAGCTGTAGACAGGAGGATTTTTGTACCTTTGTACCTGCAAAACTGAGAAAGAGGAAGGAGGAGGCATGAGGGACTGGCCAGATACCACTCAAACTTTCCCAAGGGAAAAAAAACCACAACAAAACAAAACAGTAATCTCAGGGCTGAGATCAAGCACAACCAGCCTCGAACATCAAAATTTTGCTTTGAAGTCAGCACAGGTCACTAAAGAGAAGAGGCAATAAAAGGAATGGAAGGACACAGGAAAATAACTTATGCCTGTGAAAAAAAAACCTCCCTGGGCTTGAGCAGCAAGGAGGATGCTCGAGGGCTTTGCCAGAAGCAGGAGATTTGGTGAACGCAGAAATTTCTTTGTCATCTACAGGAATGAGACAGAGGGAATAAGCCATAACACATGCCACAAACTAAGCCTTGTGTCTGTGGTTTAAAGAACAAGATTTGGATGCTTTACATGAAACTACAACCGGGTGCAAAGCGAAGGGGCTGCTCCTGCCCAAAACTGCCGGGCTACAAACCCGAGAGCAGCCCTCGTGCTGCAGAGCCAACTGGATTTATTACAACCTCACAGTTAAAGGGAGGGCTCGGGTAAGAAACCGGGGGTGAAATTCTGACTCCTGAGAAAGCCTCTGAAAGGCATCTCTCCAAGCAGTCAGCAACTGCCCAAAATATCTCCAGCTTACTGTTTTAGGGTGATTACAGCAATGTTATTTCAGTGGCACTGAATGAAGAGCTGAAAGGAGTATAATAAGCTTGAAGCTCTTATGATTTAACGACAAGACTGTTTCTTTCAGTGGCCTCAAATAACTGAATGCAAAAATCTTCCCATTAGGGGGAAATAAATTCATCACATCACCCCGCCATTACCCAAGACCATCCCAGTGACCGTCTGCTGAGCAAACCCGGCTTCGTGTAAGAGATCCTGCCAGCACCACGTGATACCGTCCCCTGAAGGGATCAATATTTTAAGCAGTAAGGAGCTGGACTATATTGATCTTTCTGTAGGAGCCTATGCCTCTTCGGGGGCCCGCAGGTTGAATATTTGAGCCAAGATTTGACATGAAATTATTTTAGAAACTGCAGTTCAGGGAGAAAATTTCTCCTGCCTAGTTTACTGCAGCAGAACAGATTTGCCTTTCAATTAGCTCTAAAACATGCAGGCTGGCATGGCTTGAAATTATCTGGAATATATTCAAAGAGCAGAATGAGGGGAAAAAAACCCCTCTATTTACATATGACACCTTTGTTGGGAGTGGGGGGAGTGCGCAAACAGAACTGCTGGCAGCAAAAGTCATTTATAGGTTTTGTTTCCCTGAAATTACTGCAACACACCTAAAGGCACATTACAAAAAAAAAAAAAAAAAAAAGAAAGAAAAAAAAAAGATTTTCTATCCAAGAATGCCCATGATACATTTCAATTATGAATGTTTAATGCTTGTAGAGTTTAGCAGCTGTGATTTCATACTGAATTGATACACAGATGCTGCATCTGACAGTCCGCTCCGGCAACGAGAGGAAGCAGCCAAACACCAAGAATACTTAAACGATAAATTTCACACATAACAACTACAGTAAGAGTATTTCGGAGAGACTGCAATGACAACGTTATTCAGAGCGATGGCACGGTGGGAGACCACTGCTATTGTACCACTGACTGGAAACCACCAGAACCAGCAAGAAGAAAAATGTAGAGTTTTGACAAAATGCAAGTTAAAAACTTGTTTTAAAGAGTATTTTGTTATTAATGGAGATCTGCACCAATTAGTTCTTTACAGACTGATCTCTATGTAGCCAGTTTCTATAAAGAAGATGAATGGTTTTATAGTACAGAGACTTCTTCCATGCTTTACGCACAGAAGTTGATGATAGATTTACTATCTACGCATCTAAGACAGTCCATTCATCACAGTCATTTATGTACATGCTAACAAATACATTTCTTAACTGCTGCGTAACATTTCAAACCAAATGATATATTTTCAATCTACTCGAGACAGCTGCAGAGTGCACCGTACCATGGAAATGATAAAATAAAGCCAGGTGTACCCAAAGTGGGGAGCACGAGGCTTCATCTTTCGGCGGGAATATATCATGACTTACACGGGTTGAAGAACACTAAAAATTATATTAAAACTTACTTTTTTTTCTTAAAGGAACCAGGTAAAAAAAAAAAAATTATCAAAGCCTAAAAACATTCAATTCTTCAACCCATAAAGTGATGGAAAAGCGTGAAATAATGGCAGAAGGTGGCTCTATCCAGAGATCTCTGACCCAAAGCCACATCACTCTCAGAAGTTAATCTTGTGACAGTACGCTGGAAAAAATCCAGATATAAATACTACAGGATGAAAATAAGCATTTTTTCCTGTTTCTGTAATAAAACTTCTCTTGAGATAAAACCTTTTGAAAATTCCCTGTTGCTCTAAAGGTAAATTGCTTACACCCACATGAAGCAAAACTCACAAAGATTGAGTTTTCCATTCTTAAGTGGTTTAAATTTATAGCTTTCACACAGGGTTTAAAATTAAAGCAATGACCCTCCTTTTTGGTTTTATCCTTAGTCAACCACTATAATCCGACTTGTCTCAAAATACAAGGAAATACAGAGGAATAATCAATGCTCGCTGTGATGAAAACTGAGACAGACTGTATGGATGTAAATATGAGAAAAGAACTACAACATCTATTACGTTTCCCACAAAATAAGATCCTGTGGAAGCAGCTTTTTCCAAGCTGGTTTATAAAGCCAATTCAAATATACTGATTATTCACAATCTTTCAGTGACGTTGCCCAGCTCCTGGGTCTGGATTTTCAGGACTGGAATTTTGTGACCAAGGAGGGTGAAGAACTACCAGAACCCAAAGAGAGTATCTTATTTGGCACAGAGCTCTTCATGTATACAATTACCTTCTAGAAACATTAAAATAAACAAAAATCTGTCCTTGAAGCATCCCAAACACTGAACTGGAGAAGGTCACTCTGAAAGGCTGAAATAGCTATTTGCACTCTTTTTTTCCCCTGGAGGAAGAACAAAAGCCGACAAGTTGGAGTGATGGAAGAGTTCCGTATTCTTAGTGTCCTGGGAAAAAAGACATCATAACCAAGAGCACGCAAGCAGAGCCAAAAGCATCCCTTTAGAGTTTTTCAGGATGGAGCGGTCTTCACACCGGGCAATTATTTGCCCTAAATAGATCTTGGCTGGTCTCCAGGTGCTGCAGGGGTTTCTCCCCTCCCCGGTTACTAATTATATGTCGATTTTAGTGCCATAGGGTCTAAACTGCAGAGTTAAGTGAGCAGAGATGGAAAAATGCTACAAGTTGCTAGGAGAATTATGAATGGAGAGGAACAGGGTATCCCTGCAGCTATGCTAAGACCAGTAGCAAAACCCATGGGCAACCCTCAACTCGGAGCTCCCCAAACCTCCCCGGGACCCACAACTGCAGAGGCCAGGAGCCCCCACTGCACTGGGGACCATGACCAATTGCTTAAGGAGCATAAAAGTGCCTTTCTGTGGCCTTTTTTCCAAATGAAACCACAGCTCTTTCACTCCTTTAGGGGACAGACAGATGGATTTGACCCTGCAGCTACTTTCAACAAAGATAATAAAAGACTCGACCCGTGGGCTGGTTTTTAGTTTCCCTCCATGCCTTAGAGATCATGTAATTTAGGAGAAACTTTTTATTAGTTACTTCCACAAATGCCTTGAAGACTTCAGAGATGGGAGCCAAAGGTGGTGCTGGGTCTTCTAACAGGGCCAGACACCCAATATAAGGACCCAAATCTCCATGTGCCTCTGCCACCCTCCCACGCTGGCAAAGGAGAGAAATCAGTTTCCATGAAACTTTTCTACTTTTACTTTTTTTCCTTCTTAAGTAGTTGAGCTCAGCTGGCCCGGGAGATCCCATCACCAGTTTTTGCCTGTCCGTGGAGGTCAGCGCCCAACAGAGGTTAAGTGGAGCAGAACCACCTCACGTCATCGCGCAGAAGCTGCCATCATCAGAGGCTCTTTGCGGCTTTGCAGGAGATGAGAGTAACTGGTAAGGCAGCACACTCCTTCCCAAAAACCGGGACAGGGAGTTTCTCATGGCATTCAGCATCACGCTTAGCCGACTCTTTACTGAGCATATTTATAACTCCTTTGTTCCGTACAAAAAGGCTGATGGCTATGCTGACATTAACACAAAGCTGCTTGGCACTAGAATGCAATTGATGCATTTTTAGAATTATTTGCCCTTGTCATCTTCAAGGCTTATTTATAGTTTATGTTTTCTGATTTACTGGGCTCTAAAAAGCTCTTTTGAATTTTGTATCACAATCAGCAAGAGCCACACCACCCATAACCTTTCCTTAAGATGTAAGAGTTTGAAGCCTAGTACGCTTTGGATGTGCGGTGCGAAAGTCTGCAATAGTAATTTACAACCCTTATTTTCTTCCTCTGCAAGTATAACCAAAATCTTTCTGGCTGAAGTGACTATTGCAGCAGGTACCTGAAGCCAGCAAAAAAAAAAAAAAAAAAAAAAAAAAAGGAAAACAAACTGTACAGCGCAAGGAGCTTTTGTATGTATGGGGAGCTTCAGGCAAGCAGGGAAGAAGTCCTCTAGGGCAATGCTTGCTCCCAGGCAAGCTGGATGCAGAGGATCTAGAGACATTATTTTGTTACTGGCTGTCCACCTCCATGTGGGATCAAAGCTAGATTCCTTTATCTGTCACACACCAGCATTTTCAGAGATTTTCATCACATCGAATTACTTCTCAGGACCAAACTGAAAAGGACCAGCTGAAAGGCTGGGCACAACACACCCTCTGGCAGCCTCACTTTGCAGCTCATCGCTCAATAACGAATCTCTTCGATTTGAGGAACCCAGGACCTAATGGGGGTTTTGCAAAATGAAAAAAAAAAAATATATAAAAAGGAGAAAAATCTACCCTGGATATAAAACAACCTAAATAAACCCTCTTTGTCCAGAAAACGCTGGTGTTTTCTCCTCCCTCCCTCGCCCCAGGTGACGAACTTGCTGAGTAAAGCACACCAGCAGCACAGCGCCGCACCCAAAATCCTCAGCACGGTACCTGGATGGGAAGCCAGCTGCACTGATGCGGATGGTCTCCAGCACTCCACAAGCTCTCAGCTGCTGCACCGCTCTCTTCGGATCAAATCTGCAATTATATTTAGGGCACAGATTAACACAGTGAGGAGGAACCCACATCATCAATCTAAAGCATCCACAAGAACATTTACGTTGGCATCCTTTGCAACATCTCCAGTTTTGACCCTGCTGATACGCACAGTGCATGTTAGGGAATTCAGTCCTTTATACCCACATCAGTACACTATGCTGCAAGAAAAACATACTATTGCCTGAAACAGCTCGATGATGACGCTTTTGGGGATAGGAATTAGCTTGCGATTTGTGGAAAAAAGCTCTGCTCTCATCATTAGTACAGGGGCTAAAGAAGCCCATACATCCATGGATAGCTTTTGTCCATACCCATTCCCTCGCAAACCTCAGTATAACCACAAAGCCCACGCCTTGCTCTGGGAACAGCTTGCACAGATGTCACGTGTTTTCTATCCATGTCACAAGACGTTGTGCTTTTCAAGTGCAATGGACCTTGCTATTGCCCTATTATCAATGCCAAGCAGTACTCTTGGGACAAGATGACCATCTGCTGCAATTACTCTCCACAGCCATAATCTATCCAGCTATGTAAAGCAACACAATTACAATAAAGAAGGGAACAGGTTACCCCACCGCAAGCTGCCCAATGAACCAGCCAGTATTACTTTTGCAGCTATAAGGGCAACAACGTATTTCCCGAAAGGAATCCAATTCAAAGGCAAAATAAATGTGATATATTAAATTCCATACCAAAACCAAGTAATTAACAGGTCCCACAGGTCTGCAGACCATTAAGTTTACCAAGAACAGTGGTGCTCATGTTCCAGACTAAGGCCTTTGGTAGGCATCATGTGGAAATTCAAGGTATTTCTGCTCTCAGCTGTCCGCCCCCGTCTTCTTAGCTGACATTACCCCTTACCACTGGCATCTCATTTCCATCAGCAATTTGTGCCAACAAACTTTGTGCCAACTTCCAGCTGAACACTTGGGCCGTGCTCTCTCCGGTTCCTGGCATGAACCCACTTTCAGATCAGTCTATCTTTGCACAGAGTGCGGGTACCAGCGTCCCCCATCGCTCCTCCCTCTCTCCTTCCACCCGACACTGAACGCACAAAGAGGTCCCAGCTCTTCAGCTCAAGACGCTGGACCTCGGAAGACGTCGTTGGATCAAGCTGTGACTCACAAGATGTAGATGTCCATGGCTGTCTTAGGTTTCCAGAAGAAGGGTGAGGAACTAGTTTCTCACGTACCTGCTTGTCCCTTCCTGGAAGCCCCAAGTATTTATAACTGCAGGTCAAGACTGCATGAATAATTCTGCTCGGCCTCTGCTGTGCAAAAGCAGTGTAAGAAATAGTCCTCTCCCACTTTGTGCATTTTTAAATTCCCTTGACCTGTCAAGTCTACAGCAAGTTATTCACTGCAACACCGCAAACACGATGCAGGGTGGAAAAATCAGTCTTGGCTGTCACTCACTTCAAGGAATAATCCACAAGGGTATGATTTCCATAACAATAAATAATAAACAGGACTGGTAGATGGACAGAGAAGCTTCAGTCCTGGAAGATCCCAGGGAAATCTACATTGTACATGAGGGGAACCTTCTGCAACGCGGCCAACCCCTGCTCAGTGGGGGTGAAATGCAGTAACCAGAGCGGCTGCTGTTATTCATCAGCATGGAAAGCCAGGACCGTCTCTAGCAACAACTCCAGCTATGGACTGAGGCTAAAATGAAGAGCTTAAAAGTGGGATAATACACATTATTATGAACTCCTTTTCCTTGCCATGGCAGGTAGCAGCACCTCGCAGCTGCTTTTGGCCTGGAAACCCAAGTAAGAGATCACAAACTCTGCCTGAAACAGAATTTGGAAGGAAAATTGTCAAAGGTGAAAGCTGAAGTCAGGCATTCCCCTCACACCTCTCTCTTTGAAGTCTTCTCCATGAGGGACCAACCTCCGACGCAGCCTGCAGTCAGATGCAGCAAATATCACTGCGTGGTACCAACGCTTCCTCCAGGCTGGAAGCCTGACACCCAACACCTCCCTAAGAAACAAACCTTACATTTGCACCAAGATGTAAAGGTCTCTAGTCCAACTGCCTATGTTCAAAAGCTGGGGCAGATATGGGGGCTGAAAAACTCCAAAGACAGAGGTTACACAACCTCTCGGGGCAGCCTGCTCCACTGACAGACTGTCCTCACGGAGGGGAGGGGGGGTGTATGGGTGGGTGTGTGTGTGTGTGTAGTTTCCTTATCTCCAGTCTGAATCTTTAACGTCAATTTTTGGCCATTGACTCCTGTCCTCCCACCACACACCGCTGTGAAGAGCATGGCTTCATCGTCTTGGTAGCTCTTGTAAGTACTGGAAGGCTGCTATTAGGTCCCTTCTCTTCTCCAGGCTAAACATCTCATTTTAGCAAAAATGTAATGTTCTTGTGAGCTGAAAAGTGTTGTTTTATAAGAAGAGAAAAAGATCCGTGTTTTTTCACTGAGCAACAAATGTAACACCAAGTGTTCTGCATGCTACGAGACACCACTTCAACGCTAAGCCAGAGCGGTGCCACTGATGTTTCATTTCACTAATGCCTCCTGGCACTGTGTATTTTTCAGCACAAGCGCCTCTGAAATGCAGACTCCTTTACAGCCATCCCAGTATTCTCCAGACCCAAGTTTTACGTATAAGCAAATAGACTCTGAGCCATGCTAAAGATACAAATTCCTCAAGCTGGTGGCAGCAAGATCAACGTTGACCAAGATCCCCAGATCACCATTTCAATTCAGCAAACCATGATGGGTGAGCGGGGAGATAATCTCTTGCAGAAGAACCCCCAGTACAAGACACCCAAACCAGTGCTTTCTGGCTTGTAGATGGGGATGCAACACCACCCCCCCAACCCAAAGCACCCTCCTGTCGTTTCCAGCCCAAGGTGACTCCTGCAATGCTGCTGGCTGCAGACAGACACCTGCACGCCGCTCCTCCAGAACCATTCTTTTGTCTATTTTGGCTTGCCCTTTGTTCCCAAAATCCTGAGCGGTGACAACTCTGACATTGGCCAGATGGGGAGCACCGCATCGGGCTGAGCCACCACTCAGACTGCGAGCAGACACAAGCAGAATTACCCTCCTGGTATTTGCTACCTGTAACATCTTAGAAGTACAACAGAGTTCATTTAGATAATTACTGCACCTTGACAACCAGGAGCTTGCACATTTATAGAATGATATTAACTGTACCCTGAGCATCACATGAAAACCTGAATTGTAAAGTTAAAGGCAAAGAAGCGAAGATGGATGGGCTGAAAGTAGAGCTGAGTAGGGACATGGAGTCTTGGAAACACCCTTTGGAAAGGCAAAGCCACTTCACCATGCAGAGGATCTACCACACTTCCACTACAGAAAGTCAGAAAATACTTCTGTGCTTTATCTAAAGAAAGCAATCGAACAAAAAGCGTGATCCTGAATCTCATTTAAATGGACAACCTCTGCAATCGGCAACAAGAGATTGAGGCCCTAAGCATCTCCAGTGCCTACAAAATGGTACATGAAATAGATACAACAAATGACAGAAACTGCCATTGCAGCACAGACAGCCAACATAGCCTTCTCCAGAGCTGTTAACTAATCATCTAATGAATCAGTTAAATATAAGCCAGTTCCTGAATGTCTTCTAACCATTAATACCCTTCACTTTGCTGTTTGCACAGGAAGAAGAGTCAAGCCAGGGAAGCTTCCTGGTGGATACACATCCACCAAGGTACCACGACCAAGGGTGAGCCTGTTTATGGATGCTTCATCCTCCTTTGCACGATGCTGTTGGAGCCATCTCTGTACGCCGAGGCGGCACCGTGCTCAGCCGGGAGCACTCAGAGTGCGTTGGATCAGCTGGAGGGCAAAGCCTCCCTCCTTACGGGTTACAATTATAGCCCTGCTTTCTTAAATGTCACCACCTGCCGTTTATGCCAGGGCCTTCAGAAGACATCACGACGAGATCTACGAGGGCCCTGCATACCAACGGCCAAGCTTTTTTGGAGTTACAGGGAACAAAATTGGGTACACATACATTATCGACAGGTCAAACAAGGCTAACAGCTATTTGCTCGCAACATTTGCAGCTTGAGGTATGTCTCTGAACTACAGAGGAAGACCAAGACTGGCTTTTTGCTTCAGCTGTTCACTCACCTGGAAACCTGCCTGAAGTTGATACAAGTCACACCTTTACTTTTTCCACATTTATTTTGGAAGCACCAAGATATTTTTGTTCATTTTACAAGCCGTTTTGCAAGCACACTACTTCACTTCTTTACTTCTTTCTCTGCTATTTTTCACTGTTTAGTACTCTAACTATTTAAATCAAAGCAGTTCTAAGATGAAATTGTGCAAAGACCCTATTCCTGCAAAGCAACAATGCTCAGTTTTAGCAGAGTATTACCTATGAATTACTAGGATCTGCATTACCCTTCATTTCAGGGGCATAAAAACCACATAATGAAACCCAAGAGAAGTGGCTCCAGCAAACTACGGGGCTCTTCCATTTACAGGAACAATGTTACAAGAGGGGAAACCTCTTTAGCAAGAAGGAAAGTCCAAATCACACTCTGTTGCTATAATACTGAACACATTTGCTCATCTGAAAGCCCACTTACTTAAAGGGGAGCTTCTCGTCGTTTGGCTTGATGCAGCGCACGTAGTGAGGGGTGGTGGCGTTCAGAGTCTCCATGAGCAAATGCAGCGAGTTGCGGAACTGAAAGACAAAACCACTCATTTTGAGGAGGGATGAAGGTGCTGTAGGGTGCAACCCAAGCTGGCAGGTGCTGCAAGCCACCCGCAGTGCCAGCCTCTGGGTGTGACACAGCGTGAACCTCCCCGTCGGCCCAGGACATGCAGGAGCAACGCAGAGAAGACACTGGTGGGTTGAGGGTCTTCCAGCTCAATGATGTACAACAGCAACAAGGGTTTGCTCAGGGCTTTAGCCAGTTGAGTCTTGAAAACCTCCAAGGGTGGAGACAGCACAACCTCTCTGGGCCCCTGTTCCTCTGCTTGACTGTCTACACAGGGGAAAAAAATGCTCTTTTTCTTAAGTTGTTTCAATTTTTGAGCACCATAGTACACTGGGATACAGTCCAGTGAATCCCAGAAAGGCCTCCACCCTCCTTAGACCGTATCTCCACTGCTTCTAGTCAAGACTACTCGAGCCTGCTCTTCCAGAGACACTGCTAGAAGATGTCCAAAGTGCAACAGCCAAACTGTTCCCATCCTCAACACAGGTCACGGGAAGGTCTCCTCACTTATCCCCGTAAGAGCTGTTTATTTATCTCTGCTTCAAACTGAAGAAACAAGATCTGAACTGTAAAAATGTATCTGGATTCACCTGCCCCGTTCCCCTGCCGTCGACTGACCCACTCAAATCATACATTACCTGGTGCCCCACCGTTTTCTTGTGCTCCTTATTGGCAGCTTTGATCACCGGTCTGGCAGAACGGACGCTGATTTTGGATGTTCCCTTTGCCATGGAAGTGGTGGGTGCAGCATCCTTCTCATCTTGGAATAAGTCTGCCACCATTTGATACTAAAATGAAAGACAACACCTGAGCACCTCTGGCCCTGCTCTTTGCTGAATGAACCCACCCAAGTCACATTGCTCTGGTCATTTTCTACCCATCTGAAACCAGGAAGGGGAAAAAGGGCAATAAAGTGAAAGCAAGAAGCGTTAGCAGGACCATTGGCCATTCTGTTCTGTAGTTTATCAAACCTTGAAAAGAGCACATTAAATCAAACAAGCAAAAAAAAAAAAAAAAAAAGAGGATGGCTAGCTGAAAGGCTGCGTCACTGAAGTGTTGCCCAGGCACAAAACCTCCTGAACATGAGGTGACTCTTGCCCCCAGGCTTTGTTTCAAGGTCTTCATCTGGTCTTGACCGCAGCAAGGATGCTGCCTGCACAGCACATGCCCCAGGAACGGGGTTCTCCACGTGAGGACAGGCACCAGCCCGCTCTCACCATGGCCCCAGAGGCACCCTTGCTTTTCTGAACAATTAAGAGACACCAGCACTTCCTCACTAATTACCTGCATTTCAACGTGAATGAGCAAGGTGACAGCAGGACCGCCATTCTGCAGCCCTGGAAGTACCACATTTAGCTCCTCAGACCCCTGAAGTCTGGGGTTTCTGGCAAGCCAGCAGCAACGTTTCCGCTTCATAAATGGGAGAACAGGTGAGCCAGCAAATGCAGTTAACGCCTTTTTTTTTTTTTTTTTTTTTTTTTTTAACGGGGCAGGATCTTCATATTTGCATTAGGCTGGGGAACTCGAATACTAAGTAAGTTGCAATAAATCTGGTCTGTTTAGCAGGACTGTTAAATTTTCACATCTCTAATCCAGCTATGCACCCCCACTGGCTCCCGCTACAGCTGCGCTTACATTCAAATAGTAAATTCTTAAGTGTAAGAAAAACCACTGACAGTAGGTGGGATTTCACTTATCACGAAGCTGAGCTGGGCTCCAGCCCGGCGACACTGCCGAAGCGCCCACGGTGCCGTCCCAGCAGTCCGCAGACCACCAGCAATGCCCGCTCTGGAGCACCCGTGGGAAAGGGCACCAGCATCACGCTTCCCTTGCCTGTGGCACGTCGTGCCTGGCAAGACCACGCAAAAACATTGACACGAGGCAGTAGTGCACTGCGCAGCACTCTTGCCTCCATCCCAGGCTCCTCCAAAAGCCAAACTTGGTTGTTTCCCTTAAGACCCCAAGAAGACTGCAGGGGTTTATGGCTTTATAGACATTAACAGACAGGCCGGTGCCACGAAGGGCTGCCTGGCTCTCTGCCACATCCCTGGACTAAGACAGGAACGTTTCCAGCCCCGGTGCCGCAGACTGTTCGCACACCTTGCTAGCACAGCAGCCTAAATGCCACTGTGGAGAGGAAACTGTTTGCATTACGTTAGCAAATCGCTTGCAGGCTCCAGGAGAGCGCCTGCTAAGAATCTGCTTCATACTCACAGCTTTTATTTTTATCTCTGCAGCTCACTCAACTCCTACTAGAATAAAGGCTCGCACCTTCTTTGCCTAACCCTCTATCTCAACAAAAGACATCCCGGCAGCTGCTGTACTTTGATGACGTGTCACTGTCTTGGGTGCTTTGACTCCTGCAAACACGGGATGTTTGGGTGGCATCCAACACAGGCTCTACTTCACTATCTCGTGCTTGACGACGTGATAAAACCCCCCAGCTGTAATTTCAGAATAACTTCTCAATGCATAGCTGTGAACACCATCGACCCCTCCCTCTGCTTGCTGTTAATAACAGGGGCACTTGCGCCTGCACAAATGCTCAACAAGAATCTGAGAGGCCAGCTTTCAGCTTACGTAACGCAAGACTGGTGTTAACTGGGATCATCTTTAGCAGCCCAGGATCTATTCCACAGATACTGGGGGATAAGCGAGAAGGACAAGTCCCTCCTTCCCGACTAGCAGAGTCAAAACCACTAGTGCATAATTCATAATTACAGAGGACTAGAATATAATACCTTAACAGCATACCCATATGCTTTCAATCAGCATTCCAATCTCTTTCCTTAATTCAAAAAACAGCAACTCTCAACTGTTTTAGCTGACCAGCGCTAACAAAACTAATTAGCTGCTTTAAAAAGTCTCTTTCACCATCTTGTTGATGGCAATAATGGCATTCTAACTAGCAGAACGCAATTCTGCCTTGGTGGGAGCGCTTCATCAGCAATGCACTTGCTGACAGAGAGATGTTTAAGTCCTTGCCGTGTTAAACCAAGTGTTCCCCCTTGCCGCGTGTATCACTTTAGTGGGAATATAAAGAAGAATGCAGTGAATACTGTCCGAAGGCCTGATACTGAGTACAGGACAAAGTCCTTGTGGCACAGCCTTTTGCAGCACAAATTTAAGTTTTAGTCAAATTAGCACATCTGAGCAGCAGACTCGGCACTGCCACTGCTCCTCTTTTTGGTTCAGAGAAACCAGGCTGCTTTTTACAGCAAAAGAAAAAAAAATTGTTTATACCCCTGGAGGGCACATGGCAGGCTAGAGGCAAAAAAATCAGGATAATTGAATCTGCTGGCCAACCGGGTTCGCAAAAGCAAGAACGGAAGATCAGGTTTTGGAAGCGTTGCAGGAGGAGGGTGAGGATGTTCCCGCTGAGGGAAGTGCTGCTCTTCCTCCTGGGACAGCACGGCATCGGCACGGGCTGACGACAGCCACCGCTCCCACGTTGTTAAAGAAACGGCTCAAAGGCAGAAATTCATCAAACTATCACCCAAAGAGTCTCAGAGCCAAGCGCGTTTTAAGCTAGCTCACAAATGCAGATGCTGGTGTCACCTATAGAGCCACCACCGTGAATTCAACAAGGTCCTAATGCCTGATCCCAAGGAGCATTAGCTTCGTTCGCAGGCCAGGTAACCCCAGATCTTTGGTCCTGAGGCATATGCATTACTGGCTCCTGAGGTCAAGCAAGCCAGTTGCAAGCAGCAGGGTTTGGGGTTTTTTTTGCCATTAACCCGAAGCCCAGCCTGCTTCGATATTATATTACAGTCCCTATATAGCAGAGAGAGAAAAGGAGGAGGTGCTGTTAATAAACCCACTTCAGCATTTTTTTCAATGTCTTTTTTTAAGGAATGAGTTGCAGGTGGCACCGTCCCCACTGCTCTACAACACTACTCCAATGAGTTACATCTCTGCACCCACGGGGAGAAGTCAAGCAGAAATCCCCATCAGACACGACCAGTCCTGCAGCACTACCTACGACAGCAACTTCAGCACTGGCTAAATAATTCATCATACAGCATCAATTATTCCTGCAGGTTACCTGGTGTTTCTAATAAGCTCTAATCACGCCCAGTTTTTACCCTTGGAAAGCTGCGGGCTTCCCGAACACACAGAGCTCTCGGTTTGGGCGTTACTAAAGCCCAGCTTCAGAGTCATTAGACTCGCAACTACCCCCATGACGAGAAAATTGCACATCTTGCCATCTTCAGATGAATTCATTGCTGAGACGCAGGGCAAGCCACTGACAATGCTCAAGTAATTTCCCATTCTCATCTCTCTCAACTTTGCCAGGAACAGACTCCTGCTCAAACTGCTCCTAAAAATAATACTTCCTCCCTCTCCCCTCATCACGTTCCTTATTTAGGGTGGCATTTGAAAGGTCACGCCCAGCCGTAAACCCAAGGGAGGGTGGCACAAAGAGGAGAAATCTGGAAATGCGATGCATCTGCTCGCAACATGTAGGGGGGATTCAAAATTTGTAATGCGAGAAAATAAGTGCAAGTTAACAAGCTGACCCATGCCGGGGGAGGCTTTGAAACAGTTTGGAGAAAAGCAGATACATTCCCTCCCTAACACCACACACAAGGTCTGGTGGAAACAACGGTGCTCCAGAGTCACGCAGTCTCGATTTTGGCTGCTGGATGGTGTGTCGGACTTTGCAGGGCTGGATTTTCATACTAACTCCTTAATAGGAGAGCTGCCCCTGGAAGGGTTAAGGTCATTTAAATTCTCAACTGATTCATTGACAGCAGAAGACTCAAAGTTGCAGGGTGAGTTTTTGATTTGCTTTTAAACAACAAGGACTTGAAATTCCTCAGATGTCTGTGCTATTGACACTTCTAACACAACCCACCCAAGTGCAGATGGAGCGCCCAAGCGCTCACGGAGAAGAAGAGTGCAGTACTGGAAGTCAGTGTCAAAACCGCTCGGTTCATACATGCAACCGTAAAGTCTCCAACTTGAAGCCCACTTGCCAAGCGCTCCTTTACCGCAGGCACAACCCACGCCGAAGCCTGCAGAACCCCACAGCTACTGCCTTTCTGCTTCCAACAGCCCACCGAGTTCACAGCCCTCAGGACTAACGGAGACCTTAAACCCCAGGTGCCGAAAAGCTCTTTACCAGGAGAGCTGGTATTCGGGGTCACTCAATACGTCTCTGTTGGCACTTGATGCGGTGAGGTGTCGACAAGTTGTTTGTACAATACTCGGGAGAGGAAGGGTACATGGCAGAAAATCTTGTAATACAGGAGCGACAGTAAGTGTGGTCATCAATATGTGTTAATTTGTTAATTTACGTATTAGCAGCAGCATGAAATAGCTCTACAGCAGCTGGAACATCTCAGAGTTCACACTCGATTTCCAGCACTGTATATTAACCCTATCTTTTGCATACTAATTATTAAAGTAATTAGAAGTCACAGTGCCAAGTATGAAAGACTACAGCTAAGGGGAACAGGTATTTTCATACAGAAGGGTGGTAGGGTCAGCAATGACGACCCACAATGTACAAACTATACCGCTGACCATGGCTCTTAATCCCAGGATCACCTGTGGCTCCGCATGCTTTTGAGAACACCTTCACGTGCCAGGAGATGGGTGGGGACCTCCAAGAGTTAAGCAGGATTTAAAATGCCCCACAACTGGCTGTTCCCGATTTTTGCTCTCAGTGACCAAAAAAGAAGAGGATCAGCAGGTTTGGAAAGGATTTTTCTGATGCACCTCAACGGGACACCAACACCAGGGAGGAGGAGAGCAGAGGACCACATACGTCCACACTTGGGTGCAACCAGCAGCCTCTTCCCTCCTCTCCCCACTTTTTCTCTCCTCCACACCCTATTTATTTGCCTTTTTTGCTGCTGTTCCTGTAGGCGCCTCCAACCACTTTTGCATATACGACCTGCTGTGGCACGGCACAGGAACGCAAGCATGAAGCTCACACTTTGGAAAGCGGCGGTGCTGGTTATCTCCCGACTCGCTGCTTTTACCTTGCTAGCTTTCAGGATGTTGATCTGTTCCTCATACACGGTGTCCCTGTTCTTCTCCAGAAATCCCTCGCTCTGGTATTCCACCTAGCAGGAGACAAAGGAAGAAGCCCAGAGGATAAAGTCCAACCGCACAGGGACAAGGTGCTGTGTCCCATCGCTCCCCTACATTCAGGAGCTCACCTGAAAAACCTGAGATAGAAGGGGAGGGGGAAACAACTGGAATTTAAAGGTCACTTTTTATCAAAGAAAGTGAATCTGAATGAAAGCAAAATCCTCACTGCAAACACAGATTGCTTCTTAGTCATTAAACTGCTCTATATGGGACCCAACCGCACTTCCATGGAAATGCAGGGGTAAAAATGCAAAGATCATCAGTACCTCCACACGCTCTTTTGTTCACTCCTGAACTCCTTGCAAGCTAATCAATAAACCTCAAAAGATGCCCTGGCTATGTCTTTTGTAGGACTCTTGGTTTTGAAACTGCAGAGGGCTGGGATGCAAAGGAAGAATTTAGAGAGGACAGAAGAAAACGTTATTTTGTTTTTTACATTTGAAGTTGGCTGAAATAACTGACCACAAATAAAAAAAAAAAAAAAAGGGAAAACTTGCAAAGACATATCGTTTGTGAAGAATACACGTGCAAAATCACATGCCTAAGTGAAGGCGAGTATCAACCTTTGCCATGAGAAGTGCTGCTTGCATACAGGGCAGACTTGGTTAGGAGAAGTGCCTGTACGGAACCACAGCACGGGCATGCCGTCTGGCTCCTCAGACATGTCCCCAGGTTGGTCTTACATCTTCCTTTCCAACAAACATGTGTTTTGGGTAACTGCAAGCTTTTAAGATTCTTATTTGCTGTGAGTGATGCCTGTCACATCAAGGTTTCAATGAAGCTGGAGCCCATGGACAAGACCCTACAGCACCAGACACTGGAATTTCGAGTCCCACAGCTGGCATCGTCTCCCCCAAAAGGGTGGGTTCAGCCCAGTGTCGCCTCTCACACACTCCTCCCCACTGTGCCTTGAGGGTGCTCGCAGCTCCTGCTTTTCAAAAATAATTCCCTTTTCCAATACATTTTCAGTCAAGCTGCCCTTACAGAAATTCATTTTGCTGCAGCTTTAAGAAAAAGGATTTTTCTCTCCTCTAGAAAGCACAACTATTTAAAGCTTAGCGCAATAGTTCGGAAGCTGAACTCCTTTAAGCTGATCTAGATTTGAGCACCGAACCGAGATTACTGCCAACCAGGCATGCCTATCACCAAAAAGCAGCTCAACAGTGCTATAAACTAATTTTCCTTCCTGAGGCTCTTTTTTTCCCCTCCATGCGTTTCCCATTTCCGCGTTCAAGTCCCAGCGCATGCAACACAGGCCCAGTTACCTTATCGGCGAAGTGCAGGACGATGAAAGAGGTGTTGGACATGCGGGGCTTCTGGAAGTGCTGGCTGATGGCGTGCCGGTCGTACAGCTTCTGCGCCCAGTTCTGGTCGGTGCCTTTGGGAACCTGGACGGGCGGAAAACGGACCAAAAAGTTGTGCTCAGGCATGCAAAGGAGGTGCAGGGAGGTTTTGGAGGAACCCTCCTTGTGGGCTTCCTGTAGTCCACATGGGCTACAGGAATATTCGAGAAACAAAGTCCGCCCCCCCCCAGTTCTAGGAGCACGCGCTATTTTATTTTCATGTATATTCTTGACAAACACACTAAAATTTTGTTTCCAGTGAAAAGCACCCAAATGCTGGTTCTGCTCCAACAGCCTAGACAGCTCTTGCAGGGGGGAAAAAAAAAAAAAAGAAAAAATTAATTAAAGAAGTATTTTTGCACTTGTTACATTAATTGCTCAGGCACTAACATTAATATTTTAATATAATTTTTGGTGACCAAATAGTTTCAAAAACAGTCACCTGAGATACCATGCAAGAGGTTCTGTTTTATTTCATTTAAAATAATAATGATGATAAAATGATAATTTTAAAATATTAAAATTAAAATAAAACGATAATTCTTAAGAAACCTCTGCCTCCCAGCAGGCTTGGAGTGGGGTCACTTGGATCCCAGACACAGGATGCATTAACCCCAGTTACACACAGGGTTGGGACTTCAGACCCACATACGTGTCCTACCGCAGCCAAATGATTCCCATGTCCCCCTCCCACACATCCAACCCCCTGTGCCAGGAATCTTCTGGATGCCAAACCCTCCTTCCACATCCCATTTACACCAAAATTAGGGTGCAAGTCCTACATGGATCTGCCCTCGAAAGGATTTGGCCATGGCACACCACGATATCAGGTGTTGCCCAAGACCTTTCTTTGGTAGGATGGGGCAGAGAACGGTGAAATCCTACACAACTACAATGACCAAAAAACCACCACCTCACAGCACTATCTGTGCAGGAAGGGAACGGGCTACTTTTCACAAATCAGCAGTTACAAGGAGGGTTTGAGCCTACCTTCCTACCCAGCACCTGCAGTTTTTACCGATATATATTGCCAAGATCAGGAAAAAACATATTGGGTTTGGTTTTATTATTTTGTAAGTACGTATAGCTGTACAGCAGCATAGAACAATATATTGTAACTTAGTATACTCTAATGATTACACTTCCCATAAAGACTCATTTTTTCAGAGTACGTTTAGGTCCCTCTCTGCTAACCGGCCAAAACCCCCAAAGCTTTCCAAAAAACCACAAGGGCACTTCAGGAAAGCACCATGGCTGTAAATATCTGTTATTTTATACTTTTCCAGGGCAACAAGGTTGCCGCAAAGCAAAAATTCTTGAAAACCAAAGGAAACGCGGAGTGCAGTTGTTAACACTTGAGGGCTGGGGACCACAGCTGATGGCGTTCATCCCCATCCCTCCTGCCTGCCCGGCAGGGATGCGAAAGTCACGGGCTGGTGGACCTTCCATCACTGCTTCCCGTGACAGGACAGCAATGGTGACACACACACATAATTTTTAACCAAAAAAAAAAAAAAAAAAAAAGGATGACTGGATTATTTAGGTTAGAAAAAGAGAAGCGTCAGAAGAAAAGCATTAGGCAATATTTAAAATGAGACGGGACAATGTCTAGAAACCACAGAACAATCGTGCAGCGTCAGGGAAAGCTCTATATCATCCATCAAGTCTCTACAGAGACCTTCACAGGAGGACTGACAGAGGAAATAGAGGCAGCAAACAGCAAGAAGGTAAAACTTGAGACAGATGAGGAGTATTTCTTTACGCTGCTCTGAAACAGCCTTTGATTTCATGACAGCAAGCTACAACACACCAGAAGGGTTCTGGACACAGGGACAGGCATCTCCTGCCCACCCCCGTTAACTGGAAGAAGTGGCCAAATTAAATGCAGCAGCCACTCACGCAAGCCGTGCTATCCCAGATGTGTTTATATTTTACAGCTGTAAATGTAGCCAATTATGGATACACACAGAAATAACATGGACTATATATAAATATTAAAAGGCATTTATTTATGCAATTATATACATATTTTATTTATGCAAGATAGACATGCATGTTTAAACTATGGAGTTATATAAATGCAGATGGGTTTCTCTTCTGTTATATTTCATACTTACATGTAAAAAAACATCCTTTCTGGAGCTATCATTAGGTCTCTCCTATTGAGGACCGAGCTGTGGGTGCAGAGGAGAAGCACCACTGCCACCTGAGCCGCCAGATGCTGCGGAGAGCAGATTTATCCTGCACCAGCTCTCTTTTAGGCCATTCACTTTGCTGAAAAACCTGCTCATCTCGGAGCCGAACTTCAAAGGCATTGCTCCTGCCTCCCAGAAAGAGGGTTTCGCCATACCCGCACCGCGCTCTGCTCACCGTTGTGCAGCCTGAGTATTTTTAGCTGCCTGAGTAGCACCTGATAGAGACCAAGTCCCAGAGATAAAAAAAAAAAAAACTAACAGGGCCGTTATCTGCACTATTATAACAGCTTTTGGTACTGGCTTGGCAGTTTAAGTTATTTAGAAACTCTCTCATCAGTGCAAGACATTTTGAGGGGATGGGGAAGAAGAAAACCGACTGCCTTGCAATTACTGGATGGAAATCTCCAAACAGGAAAAAACTTAGACCAGTAATTTCACAAGGTCGCTGCTGCTGCTCCTTTGTCCTCACCATCCCTCCGCCCATCACTGCATAAAATCAGTCGGGCAGCATAATCCCAGCCAGCATCACCTCCCGTCTCCGTACACTGTCCTCTGCGCTGCCAGGAGCTACTTGAAACTGAAATCAAACCTACCCAGTGCAGCCAGGGTCAGCCTCTAGGCTTGAGTGCAGGGCTTTCGTATCAGAAGCGTCCCAGGGTCAAGAACCCACCACGAGCACCAGACAGCCGGGGAGATGTTTGCAGCTGCTTGGACTGAAGGGTGAGATTCCCTCCACCATCACCTCCAACAGAAGGACAATTAACTGGATAAAAGCAACCAAGGTCCATTCAAACCTAATGACCTACAAGTCAACCCTCTGAAAACACCGTAGGAGCTATTTCTTTTCTCCTTATCACTCCAATAGAAGTTAAAGCCTGGAAAGAGCTTGGGCTTCCCTCCGCGCTCCAGAGACACGTTCCACTGCAAGTGATGTGCCTGACTTTAAAGTCATAAAAGCTGACAGCATGACGTAGGCGAGGTTATTCTGCCGTTATTCAGATTAGGCGGTCCACCCGTAAGGAAAGCCCAGAGGTCCAACCTCCACATATCTGTTCATGGAGCAGAAATCCCCCCGGACAGGACCGGGCGGCACAGGAAGGCGACGTGCTGATTTCTGATGTTCAAAAAACTAACAAGTCCAGACAAGGAAAACACATTTGCTTGGATACCCAAGTTCACAGCAGTGCACAGAGACAAGCGGGATTGAAAACCAGTCTGCTAGAAGCAGACTTTAGTGTTTCTGGCACTTGACAGAAGGACACAGGAAAGGTTAAAGAGCGTCTTTTGAACAGTGTTAGAAAACGCATTCGGCACGTTAACAGCGTAACGCGATGGCAACGTGCCATAAAACACAAAACGGATCCACAAGAGCGTTTGAGAACCTGAGGGAGTTTGTGGGTTTGGTTAGACACATCCCCCTTTGGCAGCCTCAGGGTCACGTTGCTCCTCAGCAGAAGGAATTTCACTAAGATCCATAACAGATCTTGGACAACGATGCCATGATTGACACATCAACCCTTCCAACCAGCCCGTTCTTGATCAAACCCTTTTAGATGCACTTCATGCTAATAGAAATTCTTTTTCACTCATTTTTCTATTCCCACTCCCATCCCAACAGCATAGGTAAAAGCAAGAGAGCAGAAAGGCAGCAGGACACTTAAGGAGAAACCCGGACATCCAGAGCAACCTCTGACTGTACTCCCGAATGACACTTTGGAAGTGTATGGAAGACACGCAGCACTCCCACGGAGCAAGCAGTTTCAGCCGGAAAAGCAGGACACCTCATCCAGCTTTGATACAGAGGCCTGACTGCATTTCTTCGAGAATTTTCAGTTTCCTCTGAGGATAATTTAAGTCCCTTGAAAAATCAACCCCAACTGGCTTCTCCTCTGAGCACTGAAGTTGCTCTTCACATGTTCCCTCCAACCACAAAGCCTTCAAAGTCTTCCTAGGAAGTCTGCTGTCCCCTCTGCCAAAGTCATTCCCTCTGCAACAAGACCAACCATACCCTAAAGCCATCCCAGACATCCAGCCAAGTCTTCTACACCCCCTCCCGACTTCCCATGACTGCATTTTCATAAGACAGCCTCCTTCGTTAATGGCTGTCTCTTCTGATAGGCTCTACACTGGTCTCCTTACTCTCTTCAAGGGCTCTGCTGTTATCCCAGATTATTTCCCACCTCCACCGTTGGCCCTACGGTAACTCCCTCCACGTTTCACAGCTCACCAGCAGGGAGGTTCTCCTGGATGCCCGTCTCCCCTTTCCCTCCTCTTCAGGTTCATTCATCAGTTTGTGCTAGAGCACCTCAATGTTGTGCCTGTGGTGGTGGCCTTGGTGTCTGGCCAGTGACGTTTCTGTGCGTGGGACATGAACTCTCGCTGTTCCTCCAGCATCTTTTTATGCCAAAGCAAAACCAGGAGGTCCTAAAAGCTTCACATCTAGGCAGGTGACCCTCCAGTGCAGAAAATGGGGAAGAGGCTCTCTGAGGACTCCAAGGTCACCTAGCAGAGAACATAAGGTCACAGTCCCCTGGAGATTATAAGGCTTCCCGGGCAGACCAGAGCCGTAACTGGAGGCTGGACCAAATGACCTCCAGAAGCCCACTCCAGCCTTAGTAAGTTGCACAACAGCTTCCAACTCCTAAGACCTCAAAGCTGGTTAAAAAAGCCCAAACGTAAACATACCCTAAAGCCCTCTTTTTTCAGAGCTTTTATCGTATGCTTTCATGAGACAGGTTTAGTCCTTAAAACTCCAGTCGCAATTCAAGAGCCCTCTCTTTCATTGACTATTCCCGTTTCAACCCCGTCTGGTCCCCTTCTTCTCTAAACAGTGACAAGACTCTCATATGACTTCGGTTAGCTGACCTGCTTCAGCACATACCCAACCACTCCCTCCGCAACCTCACATTAAAGATTAAAAAAAACAAACACAAAAAACACCATACTGTGAAGCAAGAACATTAGCGACAAACCCTCCGCATTTGCACTAATGTTTCATTATGTTGCCAGGACCCCCTCAATGCCATTTCAAGTTCCAGAGTATATTTATCCGACGTGCTAACGAGATGACTTGCAATTACCCTACTGTGGTCCCACACCCGCCAGCTCTCACTGAGAGGCAAAACGTTGCTGCGGGGGTGAAGGTTTTCATCCTTAAACTGGCACTTTCAGCTCACAGGCTTTGCTGAAATTTTCATAAAGCTGGAGAACGCTTGCAGGTTATTGTAAGAGAGACAATTACGGGGCCCGTAATAAGGGCCTGTGACTAGTGACAGCATTCCCCGCTGACAGGTAAATACCCAGATAACTGGCATTTGATGTGGGGGGGAATAGATCTTGTATTTCAGTTTTTTGGTCAAAAAAAGCACATATGGAAAAAGTAGTACCAGGCAGGTCTACAGTAAAGTTGCCCATATTACTGCTGTTGCATAGCAGTTGCTCCATCTAATGCAATGTCACCAACAGCAACCAGTGCCAGGTGCTTCGGAGAGGAGCACAGGGCGTTATCAGCCAACATGGCACAAGGGGACCTTCCCTTAAACACCCGGGAGTCGGTTCGAGCTTGAAGAATTTAACAGGTTTAATAGCGCAGAGACTAAATGAAATGGTGCTGAATATCAAGCAAATAATCTGACCTCCTTCTGAGCCAGCGCTGGCTAAGATGCTATTTTTAAGGGCATCAAATTAAGTTTAATTTGTTCTCATTTTCAAGTAGTCTTCCTGAGACTGGATTTGAAAAGGGCAAAGCCCCAACTCTGGCTCATTGTGAAGAGATAGCTGGAGTGTCTGCACCCCAAATGAGGACTGAGCTTGTGGGTCGTGCAGGTTGGGAGAGCCCCGTCATGCCTGGGAAGGCAGCCCTGTCGCACGGAGGAGAGCAGCCACTTGACAGCTCATCTCGCTTCCAGACAAGTCATACATCTCCTTAAATCCCAACAGGGACACTAGTCTAAATAATGAATCCAAAACCTTTCCCTCTGATGCAACATAACACTCCTGCCCTCGGGCCACTGGATCCATCCTATACCCATGGATCCCACAGAGCCAACACGAATTTGTTGTGTCCTTCTCATCAGCTTGGCTGTCCTGGTGAGGGGCCCATTCCCTGCTTCAGCACTCCCACCACCCTTTGCCTCACCCTTCCCTGCCCTTGTTCAAAAACCCTCAAAGCCCTTCTGCAATCAGTAAGACATTTCCTGGCACAGAATATATCCAAGTCTCGACGGAAACTCTTCCCAAAGACAACTCGTTGATCACACCATAGCAAAACTAATCTGAGGCTGCACAGGGCAGGCACATCCAGCAGGAAGGCAGTCACCATCCCCTTCCACCAGGCTGTTCCCAGCATAAAAAAAGGCTTATTTCATGGTTGAATCTGTCTAACTTCACCTTCTAGCTATTGCATGCTAGGGGTTTTTTTGTGTCAAAGGGTCTGAAAACTCTCCCACTGACTATCACTTAAAACCACTCATGTGCAGCGCTCAAGTTTCTTTATCCTCAGTATCACAATGTTTCCTAGCCCTGATTTGGTAACACTCTCTCCAGTACTTCCTCCTCATCATTGCTGTGCAGACAACAGAACTGGATGAGGTACGAGCTGCTCTGCCCAGTGTAGGAGCCCTTTTCATCACAGCTTCACACTGAGCTCTCTTGTTGAGATGACCATACCTAAAGACTCTGGACTTGCCACCTACTCTTCACACCAAAGACCTTCAAAACAGGCATCCCAGCCTCCCAAGAAAATCTTCCATCTTACATTTCTTGTTTCTGGATACATTTGGTAATTCATGACTGAACAAGGAATGAAGCAAGGAGTCCAACCTTTCTTACGGATTCTCACGAAGGTTTGCAGTTCTGGCCTTTCTTCACAACTTTTAAGCAAGATTTAATTTAGGCTGGTGTGAGAGAGAGGGTAAAAGATAGCAAGCTACTCTCCCAACATTACAAGCATCCGAAGTCTGCACACTAAATGCAATCGGCTTTAGCTATCACAAAAGGACTCAGGTTTCCCTTGGGACAAAGCAAGGCTTGAGACAGGGAGGAACTCCAGCTCCTGGATAACACTGAAAAAAAATCAAAAGTCACAAGCAACGGCTATTCCTAAGTGCAGCCAGGCCAGAAACATGAGCTCTGGCAACACACGGTGAGATCAGGTACCCAGGCTGGTAGCAAACATCTGCCAAGGAGCCTCTGGATGGTCCTGAAGCCAAGCAAAGGCCAACAGCCTACCCTAGCCATGAGCACCCCAGCAACGCACGTGAAAGGAGATGTTTACCCTCTTGCAAGCTACCACAGGTTAAAGCCCATTCTTTAAGCTTTTATAAAAATAAAAATGCCAGTGAAAAGGTGGATGGTCCTCTTTACCTTGCATTCTTCATCCAGTAGGTCCAAGATACCAAGTTTTGCCTCTATAAGGTCTATGCAGGGCTGGTTATCATAGAAGTCTATAAGAGTCCAAGGGATTCCCTCCTTCATGTACTCTTCTTGTTCCAGCTTAAACACGTGCTGAGAGTGGAAAAAACAAGAGAGTTACTGACCGTGACACCAGCCAGCACAGCACCAGCCCCTTCCCCATTCACCCACTCGCCCCCGCTGGGGTAGAGTATTCCATCAGTACATCCAGAAGTCGTAGAAGCTTTAGGTGCCCTCGCGTACAGCTTGGTACAGGCTCTGCCATTTACACAATCTAGCTTCCGGCAAGGAAAATAAAAGCTTTACACTAGGAAACCTTGGGGCTGGGGGTAAAAAAAAAAAAAAAAAAAAAAAAAAAAAAAAGAGAGACTTTAAATGACTTTCACTAGAAAATGACCGAAGCCATCACTACATCTAGGTGGAAGCCATATATTGAAACAGCCATGACATATGTATCTCTTGGGCTAAGAAAAATCCCTCTCTCCTTTCGTGCTCTGCTGATTAAACTCACGAGCTGCAGCAGGTTCACAAGCTGGGAGCCCAGCCAAGGCTGAGCGCGTGTGACCCCATCTGTGAGCGGAGCCTCACAAAGTGCACCCACCATCCTAGAACAGATATCAGCAGCAGTATCTGACTCAGGAACACTTCTATTGCAGATTCGAATTTTAAAAAAAAGTTAAAAAGTAAAAAAAAAAAAAAATCTTTGCACGCCTTATATATCTCAGACCTCTGCCCAAGCAGATAAATTGTCTCTGGCTATTTCTGAGATACTCTAAGCATATTAAAAAATGATTTTTCAAATGCACTTTTTTCTTCAAAGATAGCTTTTTAAAATCTCTTCAAATATGTCATCTTGGAGTTTGAATTTATAAGCTTCAGAAGCGATAGCTGGACATACTAAGATATGAATAGTGCAAATACAATCCATAATTTACTTTTCATTTTTAGCAGCAGTGATCTGATGCATTAGATATACTGCAAATGTTCACGTCCATGCATACGATACAGTTTCAAAGTGCCAAACTACTCTGTAGTACTTAGCTGCTCAAATTTAACAAGTTTTCCCTTGTATCCTGAAACTAATAGTGATTTTTTTTTTCCCCCGCTTACAACCAAAGCGGAAGACGACCTCTTACTGGTTTCATTTCCAGTGCAGGTAAGCGCTCGTATTTAATAAAACAGAAGAATCTCAGATTTTTGTGAGGCGTGTCCAAGCAAAAAATGGGGAGTGTGTCCAATCCTGCTATTTAATACAGAGTTTTCATTGCAGAGGTTTAAGCCACACTTAATGGGCAGGTTTACACCCATGCTTTGTCTCACACTGGAAAACAGGACTCAGCATGAGACCATCCAGGTTTTGGTTTAGGATTGAAACTACAAAAAAAAAAAAAAAAACCAAAAACAAAATTGGCAAACTATCTACTTATTCAAAACCATCAGTGAACCTTTGCATAAACCATGTGCAAACCCCCTTCCACTATCAAGCTTATAAGTCAACCAAGCAACATTTTCAACTTGATATGAATATTTAGTGCAATTGCAACATACAATCATTGCCCGGGAGGGATGGTATCCCAAGGACTACACTCATGCTGGCCACGAGATCTGGCCAGGCTGCAGGTAAGTGCCCTTACGCAGAAGCCAGATATACAATAAGACTGCCTTGAGATGTTTTCTGTTAAGTTTTATGGAACATTTTCCAAGCTGACCTTACCGAGTTGAACTGCTGCTGGAGCTTTTCGTTGGCATAGTTGATACAAAACTGTTCAAAGCTATTCACTTCAAAAGTTTCAAACCTGCAAAGCAATGAATAAATCAGCATTAAGCGTTGCTTTGTCTCAAAATCAACTCTTCTCTGCAATGGTGTCATCTACGTGACAGGGAACACCAGTTATTCAACCGTCTCTTCGCATTCCTCCTATCCCAGATCTACACTTTATTCCTCATTCCCCAAAACGTCTAGCTTTCCTTGCCATAACTCAAGGGATTCAAGAGGTCTCTTCTGCTACGCACGAATGAGATATGCAGTACGACTGTAGCTTCCTGCCCATCAAGCAGTAGTGCTGTCTGAGATGAGAAATGTAACAGCCTCTCTCGGGGAAAAATATTATGAAATATTAAGTCCAAATATATTCACTGCAAAGGTGATGGAGAAACAGTAGCTGCTGTCTTAAAAGACCCAACATGGCGTTTTTAATGCAGTTCAGTAAAGCAGAAAAAGAAGATATTAAATTCATACTTATAGCCTCTGTATTGCATCCCTGATAGCAGAAAAATTAGATACATGTGAGCAAGCGACTTCTGGAAGGCAGAGGGAGAAATGGTGCTTTCAGTTCCAATTCCAATGCGTTCCTTAGAGGGAGTTTGGCGTTGGTCTCTGTGATCCCCCTCTACACCAGGGCTTCCAAAGCTCCCCTCGCAAAAACATTACCCCACCCCTCCACAGGCCACCGGCCAACTCTAAACCAAGCTTAGAACTGGCTTTCTAGTCACAATTAGAGAAGAAAAAAATACGCAGTTTTAATAACGCAAACAACAGGCAAGCAGGCAGCAGAGAGCCAGCGGAGCCCCTGGGGCGGTCAGGGCTGAAGCACGCGACGCCCAGCGACAGGCACAGGGAGCTGGGCTTGCTCTTAAAAAAAAAAAAAAAAAAAAAAAAAAAAACAAAAAAACATTTTTCAGCTACCACAGGGAATTATGTTATTTATATTTCTATTTTTAAGGCACAGCTGGAAGGGGGAGGAAAAAAAGTCTTTGACACATGACTGTAAGGATTAAACTAAGGGAAGAAGTGGAAAGGCTCCCTGCGCTTAACGAATAAGCTGCTGTAATGATAAATGTGCGGCGAAGTAATTGCTCCGGTAATAGGTGCTGTAGGAGCTGGCAGAACAGTCTTAAAGCACTAAACAGATGAAGCTCCTTCCCACCCGCAAAAAAAAAAAGAGGAAATCAGTATTTCTAGTACTTTCTGAGGACTACCTGGCTGTTATCTAAGTGACACAGTTGTTCCCCAGGTACTGCCAGGTGGTAACACCCTCACCATACAAAATGCCTGAGCCCTTGAGGAAAGGCAATGCAAAAATGCAAAAGGAAGAGGGAGAATGGGAGAAAGGAGCCGCTTTTGTGCTTTTATCAGCCCCAAAGCCCCCAAGGGAACCCAGGGCCGCTCCCCCTCTGCCTGCCCCAGGGCTGGAGGCAGTGCAGCCCGTGCCAAGCAGAGGATGCTCAATGCATCCCCATCCCAGGAACAGAGCTTTACAGTCTTTAATGCAACAAAATCTGGTGTCTGGGACCAACAAATGTTTATATTAAACACATGGCAAGAGCCTCAGTGATGAATGTGTCCTTGAAGAGCTCTCGCTGCGCTTGATCCTGGTTGCACGGCCATCGCGCCGAGCAGATCGGTGCCTTCAGCTCTTGCAACTAAAGGGACGTGACCTTCCCAGGTCTCCTTGGAAATACCAACTCCTGCAGGTATTGATCAGAGCAACAGGGCAAGAAAAGATTTAATTAAAACAGAGGTGGAGAGGCACGTTGAGCTAGGTAGAAAACCACAACGAGAGCGGGGGTACAAGAGGAAAAGATAACAGAGTGGAAACTCTTTTCTACTTCAGAGACACCAGATGTGATTTATGAACCCTCCCGGTGAGTGCCAGCCAGAGGCAGAGCAACTGTACAACATCAGCTCCAAGGGAGATTTCATGAAGTTGCTAATTAAGGGGACCCTGCCAGCGTAATTTGCTAATTGACAGAGCAGTTTGGTCCCCAGCTCCATGTATGCCCTCGTCAAGAGGTCCTACCCACACAAAGTGGCTGCACTAAGATGACATCCTAATGTGAAAAGCAAACCACTGGCTGTTTGGTTTCTATTCATTTCAGTGCACTATATCTTGGTGCATAAAATAAGCATATTCACACGCCAACCCATCATCGTGGCTCCCAGGAAGGCACATCCCGGCTTGGGGCCAGCTCTCGTGAGCAGATGTCGGGGGCCAAATGCTGCATTTGGGCTTTTCTCCTGTTCCCTATTCTGCTGTGTGGCTGGTATCTCCTAAATCCACAGCAGCACCAGGGTTTATACTGAAATATTTAAAGTTCATAAATAAGTCCAGCATACAGCTGGCCACCTGGGTGTTCACACTTCCCTTCGCATGGCAAACAGAGGAAAAACAAGCCTAGGAATGCCACACGAATCCACTCTTCAGATGGATTGCAGTATTGCTACTATAGCAAACGACACCCTTGCAATAAATACATAAAGGCTTTCAATGCTGCTCCCTCTCACCTCAAAGTTAGCAGAGAATTAAGGACGTGGAGTCAAGCATCGGAGAATTAGGAGACAAACCCCACAGCCTCCACACCCTCGGTTTGGACCCCATCCCTAGAAATCCCACCCATGGGGACAGTCCTCGCCCAGGAGCGCCAGGACAGAGGTGTTCTCGGGATGTCAGGGACATGTGGTGAAGGCTGCTTGCAGGCTCCCTGCCTTTCCAGCTTAATTCATCTCCCAGAGGAAAAGGAAAAACAACAGACATTTGGGGAAAAAAAAAGAAAAATTCCAATATTTGGCAGAACGCATTAGAACTCCCAAATAACCTCAGTCTGGGGAACCAAACCACTTTCAAGGACTGCAGAGAGTCAGGTTGTCAGCACCCGAAGTCCCTGCATTGTTAATTACTCAGCATTTAGGCAGCGATACCCCTTCCTGAAAGGGATTTATGGTCTCTTTGGAGACTGGACTCACACACAAGCATTACAGCCTGAAGCATAGACACCCTTCCCCTGCAAACCTGCCTCTTTCGATAGGACCTGCAGGTCCCCGTGAAAAGAAAAAAACAAAACCAAAAACAACCTGCTGCACCCTGCGGTGACACCAGTGCTGCAAAAGCATCTGCTGGCCCATGCGCTGGACATGACGCACAGGAGACCTGCAGCTAAGGGAGGTATTTCTTCCACACTAACAGGTTTTCAAGCCCAGCTTAATCTTTCATGAGCGTTATCCTCAAGTCTCCTTTTATTCAGATTTCTGAAAGACTGCATCTGATTTTGTAACTCAGGCATCCAATTTTCTGCATTGACCCACTATCGTCCACATGGCTCCATCTCAAAGCTTTATTTATCATATCCCAGCCTGCAGAAATCTCTATTTTCAGGGACACTGATAGGAAACAACTGACGTTTTAAGATCTTCCAGGTCCTGTGCTATCTACACAAGACAGACACTTGCAAACCTCTGACAGCCACCGCACCATCTCAGTCCATCCCACTGAAATCCCAGACCAAAGAGGACTGTATCCTTATCATACTTGATACAAGTGTTCCTGTAAACCTTGCCGTACGGCAGCAGTGGCTGATGGAGATGAGCAGGCAGTGGGCTATGCCGATGCTCCAGCACTTTCTGGCACCCTTTCTGCTGCCATGGCTGTCCAGCAGATGTTCAAAATCAACATCCCAAACGCCAGCAGCTGTAGAAACCCCACGGGAGGCTTTATACACAAGATCCAATTCCAGTAACTGTGTAGGTATTACAGCCATAAAAGCTTTCTGCAGCTGACCCAGAACGGCTTCGGCAGGATTTCATTCTGAACTTCAGGTTTACCTAGATCTGATAGACCTTACAAGGGGTCCGCCATTACACGAGGTTTTGGGATTGAGGAAGCACAGCGACTGCGGTGGGTCAGGGACCAGCTCCTGGAGCAGCTACAACTCTTGGCCTGAAGTTGCAGGCTGCGAGCCTTGCCCTCGGTTATGGCAGAGCTTTCTGCACCTTATCCCCCCCACCCCAGGTTCCTGAAGTCCTCCGAAAGCTCTCGCTGCACAAGGGCCCTGTAGCAGCGGTTTCACAGCTGAAGAACCAAAGCAGTTTCCTTAAACCCCACAGCAACACCAGGCAGAGCCAAGGGCAGTCTTTGGTCTCTACATCGGCACCTTTACCCCTAGCTCGTCTTTAAGCTCGATGCTTTCAACAGCACGCGGGACAGAAATCCCAAACGGGGACAGCATGGGAGGTAAAGCCTGAAAGCCAGCACTCAAACAGATCTGCACGCACCGTTTCAGGGTTGCATAATCTAAAGGAAGATCAAAACTGCAACCCACACACGGCTGTGCTTTTTTGCATCCTTTTCTATTACTCCCATTCACCTGCCACAAGCCAAGGTCAAGCGCGCATTGTCAGAAAGGTGAGACAAATCAGAAAGGACTAATCAAACAGCCTTAAAAGCAGAAAGCGTGCCTACCCATAGATATCGAGCACGCCGATGAAGGAGTGCTGCTTGACGGTGGTGTGCAGGGCCTTGTTGATGTGCTGCACAATCCAGCTGAAAAGCCGGGCATAGATGTGCTTGGCCAGGGCGTTCCTGGCGTTCACCACTTGCTGCACGGACATGCTCTTCACGTAGGTCTCGGCCGTGGTGACGAGCTTGCGATGGCAAAGCCAGTGCTGCATCTGGCTGTGCTCCACGCCCAGCAAGCCGCAGAAGTTGTTCAAGTGCTCGTCCTTGCTCTGGGGGTAACGAGAAGCAAAGTCAGCAGGTTGGTGACACTCTGAAACTGGAGTTTTGACACCGAGTTCCCAGATCAGTGCAAGAAATGAACAGCATTTCCTAACTATCTAGGGAAATACTGTGTTTCTCCGCAGTTGACAGGAAACAGAAAAACAATGAGCACTCATCCAGTTGCGCTCGTCTTCACGGACACGGATGACACGGCTCACACAGAGCTCTGAATGGTGGTACACCCTACGGCTTTGCTGCTCGGCTCTGGCTATCCTTAAGGTCTCGATTTTCCTAAAGAGCGAATTTCCACAGTGACTGCCAACGGGAAAGAGCACTCGCCACTTCACTCCTCCTTGAGCTGCAACGACACGCTCCTTCAGAGCAATCTTGATTAAGCCTTAAGTTAAAGCTTAGGGTATGCCATTACACCGTGCCTTTTACAAACTAACTCCATTTTGAACAACGAAGTTGCAAAATGTGCATTACCAGAAGAGCTTGTGTTTTGCATAATCAATAAAGTGAAATGTGAACTTAATTTGCTCTAGTGCATTGTATTTCCCCCCCACACAAACTAAGACAGGGCAGTTCTGATCTCTATTATGCTAAGATAGCGGGCATTGCCTTTTGGACAACGAGAAATCAATTTCCCCTTCCTCAGTGTAATAATACACATCTAAAGGAAGTAAATTGTTTCCAGTTAGATACGTGCATGTAAAGAAGCTGGATGGGTTTGGGGACGGAGAGAAAAATGCATTTTAAAGGACCTCTAGGACGCTTTATTGCTATGATACCTTTTTGACCATGGATTCAAAGTCATAACAGAATTGATTTAATACCGTGCAATTAGATCTGAAGGTAATTAAACAAATGAACTCCATTACAGACTCAACACTGTCAGAGCAGACCACTTCCACATATCCATGTTGCCAAATACCAAGCAAATTACCCCCAGCATCTAACTAACTGCACACCACATTATCTCAAAGGTACCAGTAAAAGTGTGTGCAGAACTCATTTTAATACTTTAATTAGGAACAAACGACCCAGTCTAGGTTGCAATGATAATTGACAGGACAGTATTTTCCATATAATCACTCCCCCCTCCGCCCGAACAAACACAGAAACAGAAAAACCACCACCAAGGCATCTTTAGTCTTACTGGTTCTTGCTAATTAACTGCGCAGTGCTCCTTTGGATACTGCGTGGCCACTTTACAAGCAGCAGCCTTGTGGCTTTGCCTGTAGCAAAGCGGTTGTAGAGCATCACACCTTCTGCTGGTGGGAGTCACCGTTCCCCCAATACTCTGTGCACCAAGTCTTTTAAGAAAGCAGGAAGAGTTAAATATAGGTTGGGACTTAAGGTGGTAAGTGACCTTTGAATCAGCTCGCTTACGGGCTGGCTAGAGCGGAGAAATAATGCACTATCTTCCAGGAAAAACAAAGCAACCAGAAAATCACGATGTGTTTCCAAAACCAGCAAAGAAAACCAGGAGGAAAAGGGCTTTCTACCAGAGGATACAGCTGCGAAGCGAAGCACATCCGACGCGGCCCAATTTATGAGCATTCAAAGCTCCCCATGTGCCCCACTCTTGCTGGTAACTTACCGACACGCTACAGGCATCGCCGTCTCTTTCCGCCTGGATTTCCAAGTTCCCTAGGTGCAGAATGGCAGCAATTATCCTAAAGATGGTTGTCTGATGAGACTCCTTCACTCCTGCGGGAACAATTCATAGCTGATTGTCTCGGCCGAAAACAAACTGCAATTTTCAGTTTATTTGAAAAAGCTTGTGGAGTTGGACTTCCTTCCTGGGCTGTTGGTTTTCAGAGTTATCACACCTCTCACAATAAACTGATCATAAACTCCCAGGAAAGTCACCGCTCAAAAATGACAGCGGAGCTCCTCGTATTACTTCTTTACCCCTAATGGTTGCATCAAAGCAATTTTATCACAGATGGGTTTAACGCTATTGCGAACGCGCACGAAACCAAGGACGCTACTCCATAATGATCAAATGGGATCAGAGCTACAGGGGCTCTGCAGCTTTTACAGAACAAGGAGTTGCTTCTCTGCAATTGTAGTCCAACAGTGAGATCTCGCTGACAACTGAAGCACAGAAATTACAACTGATTGCCTGTGTCCCACAAACAGAAGAGAAAATTAAAGCCGTGCACATGATGCACAACGCCTCCAGACTGGTGCTACAGCTGGATACAGCCAGTCACCAGGGAGGTGATGTGGAGCTCTGTCTTACGGTCCCCAGTGTCTCAACAGGAGCTACGTGTTGTCGGTCTTCATCGGGGGTGTAAGATGTTACTGCTTTATGTATTTTTCTGGCAGGCTTTTGCAGGCATTCCCAGCAGGAGCTTTGCTCAGCAGCAGCTTGCACACAGCTTTCTTGCCCTATCTTGCATTTTCACATCCCACTGGGCTTCTGTGCCCCTTTTGTGTTCAGTGCTGGTGTCCTAATTATCCACCCAAGGTCTGAGACATCACCTGCTGGTTTTTGAATTATCAAGAGCTTCCCTTTCTCTCTCTCGGGACTTTTCTGTTATCAGCACAGTGAGAAATGTTTCAAGGTTACTAAAAGGAGCAATGCTCTGCTGTTACTTGGCACTCTTAATTGGAGTTAAGCCTGGCTAGGGTGGGGATTTGCAGATAAATCTTTCTCCTCCCTGTTACACATAAAAAGGCAAGACTAGAAACTGTAGTGGCAATTTCACCAGGCCCTAAACTGAAGCAGACAGAGCTGAGAAACACTGAAGGAAAATGAGGAAAGGCAGAGCAAGTGGAAGCATGCGAAAAGCAGGAAAACATCACCAAATTAGCAGCGGAGGAAGATGCTCGCACAGTGCTTCATACGGACCAGCAAGGAGACAGGGGGTCTGCTTGGGAAGGCAGAGAACAGGATCAAAGGGAGACTACACATGGCAAGGGGATGGGGAGAGAGTTCCCTGGAGATTACAGTCCCATGGGCAAGTTTGGAGCAACCAGTGGAGTCTTTTTTTAAGTAGTTAACAGTTAGAAGTCACACAACCTGGATAAGAGGAAGGTAAAGGCAAGACCCCACTGTCACCCCAAAGAAAAAGAGATCGAGCCCATCTAAAACACAAAGAGGACAAATTTTGGGGAAAACACATGCAGTTGTAACACCTGAAATGAGTTCCCACGCTCGCTGCCGGCACAGCGCAGTTGTGCCGATAGAGCTGCTTGGGGGGATTTCACAGCTGGCTGTGAACATCATGAGCTCCTCTTCCCAACACATGAAATGCAATAGAGAAGCACCGAGTCTTACCAGGATTTAAAAAACTTGATTTCAGATAAATATTAAAAAAACTGGGAAAGTTTGCCCCTGCAAAAATTGTTTTTCCTTTCAGACAGTCACTGCTGTAGGCAGGCTATGGCACTGCTCAACTGCAGCACGAACCGGTGGTTGTTGCAGCGGCAGATTTTGCAGCTGGCCGTGCAAATGTGGGCTCTGCACAGCAGAGACGTCCTCAGCTCATTATTCCCGGGAATCAGCTACTCGGTACAGTAATGCCGTGATGGTCTGAGAAGTGACATTACCCTCAACGCAAATAGAGATTGAACTGCAGAGTAATAGCAGTTTTCCTGCTTGTAAATAGGTTAAAAAATAGCAAGTCAAAGCTGCAGCACATGTTTGACTCCAGAATGGTTTATTTAGGTTCTCTTAAATTCAGCCTCCTCCTCCATTCCACTGCTCCTTCACAGATAGCTGTGAGAAACACTGCTGCAACTCATACTGAAGAACAAGGTAAAGCCAACTAGCTCAATAGGAACATGGATTTATACCTCTTAGTGTTACAGGAGGGCCACATAATTCAGGCAAAACGCAGAAAAAGTTTGCAAGAGACTTCTGCTGGGAAGGCTCCAAGCAGAGCAACCTCTTACCAAGCAGGGTGAAGGCATGCCTGGTTTTCTCAAAGTCATCAGCATCATCCACGCCGTCAATAGACGTGTCACCTCCCTGAGAAGTGTAGAAGAAGTCTTCAGCACATGCTAGGAGAGAAGAAACAGAAGAAATGCATCAGCAAGCAGTAGCTTTCCAGAGCGTGCACTGGGATGCTGCCCATCCCCGAAGGGCACCCATCTCCTCTGAACCACAGTTTACTTAGAAATGGATGAAGTATAACCTTGACAAGTGACTGTAACTACTTCTTGCAGTCATGAAACCCCTTCCCCATGCAAAGCAAGTTCAGCCAGGGCAGAACTGTGGCATATGTGGGATTCAAGTAACTGCTCTATTGCACGGGTGCGTATTACTTCAAATACCGAGGTTACTACTTTCAATTTTTTTTATCCTGTTTTATATACCCGTGACCAATTCAGACATTTTAACACCTTTCCCACATAACACCTTAAACCCAAGGAGCAAAGGGAATAGAGAAATGCTCGCAGTGCCAGCATTACACCATTTAAGCATCCGTGCTTTAGCGAAGTTATTTCAGGATGACGCAAAGCTAAATCCTATGGAGACATAGAGAGGCGTTTCAAATGCGGATACAACAAGAAGACATCACAGGATTTATATCTACTTTAAAAAGCTTCATATGCAACCGCCCTTCCTTAAAACAACGGCTTATTCGAGGCCAAACCCATTAAGACATGTGCCCAAGGCTGCCAGGCTGAGTCCTGGCAGAGCTGGAGCAGGCTTGGCCCCAAGGAGGGCCGGGGGGAGCCCAGGAGGTGGACAGCCTCCCCGTCCCACCCCGCATCGCTTCTCAGCACCGGCTTCAGCTCGTTTCAAACCAGGTAGGAGTGACTTGCCAAAAAAAGCTCAGAAAGATTCTCAACACTTACAAACATATTTCCCAAGTATCATGAAAATAATGAGAAAAACAGCCTACTGTGCATTCCACATCAGCCTGCTGGTAACCTTTAAAATCACTGCAACCTGTACTTTTTTTTTTTGACTCGCATTGCCACCAGAAGGTCCTCATCCCGCCCCAGCCCTCCTGCAGGCTTTTGCATTAGCTGTACTTTCAGGACAATTTTCTTACGTGAAAAACATTTAATTCTTTTTGGCATACAAAACCCTGGGACCCGGAGGTTTCAGTAACTCTGCTCGTTGCCGGAGCATCGGGAACAAGGGGTAGAAAATGCTCATTGGGGTCAGAGAGCCGATGTCCATCCTGGTCCCCCCAGCACAACAGGAGCTCAACCAGCCTGTGATGGAGCACATCACATTAACAGCTTGATGTCACTGCATGTCACCCTGTAAGATGCATCCGGGGCCGGTAGCGGTTGACGGGACCAGGACATCAGCCTCCAATTTTAACCATCCACACTGGGATCTGTTTCTGCCTCAAGTCATCTCTGGTATAACTAACTCCAATATTTATATTTCAGTATGTGTGCCATGATTTTAATAACCACAGAAACCCTTTGATTTACTGCAAACGAATAAAACACATTCCTGCTTTGCACAGCTGCCCGGGCACCATTAAGTTAAGACTCCACACTTCAAAAGGCACTCCACTGCACACTGACTCCCACATTTTAAGTCAAATACTTACTTTCTAGTTTAAAATAAAGCCTTTAGGATCCCTCTGACTGAAGACCCAACACTTACTGGTTTGCTCTGCTGAGCTCTCCTAAGTTTAGAGACTGTCTGTTTTGCAGCACTTTGCAATATAAAAGAGAGTAACAACAATTCTTTGCATGTGCAAGACCCAAAGGAGGAACAACAGCTCCTGCTTTTGATATGGAAAAATATACGTCCTACTCTCTATCTAATAAAAGGTGGGTTTTCACATCAAGATACCCCTTGTTTTGTATAAGCCTTGGGAAGAAAAGGTTGACACGTAGGTAAGGTACTGCTCACGTGAGTAAATAAATTTGGGGTTTGACTAATCATCTTGAAATACAGGCTAGTAAATCCAATGCAAAGTCGGTAATGAAAAAACATCCCTTGAAAGAAAGAAAAAATAAGTGAATGGCACACATCTGCACTCCGAGAAAACTGCCCAGCACTAGTAATTCAACTGGTCAGGGCAGAGCCTGGTTCACCCCAACAAAGGCAGCTCACAGCGCCCACGTCCCCGTCCCCGAGAAGCCGTCCCTGCCGAGCACGTCAGCAGTGCCGCATCTGCCAGCTACGAAAACATTTCGGGGAGGTATTTTTAAGCCATTGCAAGGCGACAGTGCAGGGAACACCAAAGACACACGCCTTCAATTTTAGAGAGAATTGCTTCTTTTTCTGTTGTTGCATTTTACCCAAATGCACAAGCTGCAGGCTGCACGGATACCTGTGCATGCTGCGATACAGCAAATGCACAAGCACCACGGGAGAGTGCAGCTGGAGACTGACACACACTGACAACATCAAATTTCGATTAGAAATGACCCAAGAAGGCTTCCTCGTGGGCTAACAGCCCTGGCACCCACCGCCTCCTATGCCGCCAGCTGTTGCCATTACGCAGTCTCCCTTGAGACACTGAAGTCGAGAGCCACAGTCACAACAGCATAAAGATGTCCTGGCTGATGCACCAGGAGAGGAGGGAGCTCTCAGCCTTCATGCTATTACCAGTCACCACAAATACAGACGATGCTTTTAGAGAGCCGTGTTGAACAAGACTGCTACTTCCTCCGACCCACATGTTCCCAAGAAGGGAAAGGCGGTTTCACAGCCAGAGCTCTCCAATACCAACTTGTCCCCCAGACTGGCTTGAAAGAATTTATTTCTGAATTTTAAGATGCCAGCAGACAACAGCATTACTCAGGGTATCTTTGCAAAAATGAAGCGCATAACCCCATGGTAGAAACTCTCAAAAGTGCGCAAAGAGATGTGCTCTGGGGTCATGTGAACATGCAACGGGACCAAACATGGGCTCTTTGACGGTAGATGGGAAGCCACTGTCAGAGGAACATCATTTTGGGACCTTTGGAGACCAAAAAGAGAGCCAGGTCCATCGCAAGCCTTGACCTCCACAGCCAGGTTTCACACTACGGCTGGTGTACAGCAAATCATGCAAAACCTTCACCTCCCACCCAGGCGTCCTGGAACAGACACTAAGGTTACATCTAGTCGGTCTCCGAAGTTCTTATGCCTTAGCAAACTCAGAGACGTGGTTGTGTGGTTTGGTGTCCCTGGACAGAGCATGGACTACAGCTGGGTAATGCACCAAGGCTTACTGGTGACAACAGGACAAGAACAGGAGTGCTTCCACTGCAGCACCAGCACTCAGTAAGCGCAACCAACGTGCCTACGGTGACCCAAAAAGTTGTTAACACAAGCCCAGAACTACCCAGAAACCAAAAGCCTCTCTCTCAATCTATCACTTCTCTGCGGCCACGACGGAAACCTCCGTGAGACTCCGCAGCAGCAAGATGCTCTGCACTGGGATCGCAACCTGCCTTGCTCCCCATTTTAAATACTTAAAAGCATGTTTAAGCCTCACTTGTCTTTTTAAGCAACAGTAAATATTCGAGATCAAAAATTCATTACACATCTCTGCATCAGCTGCTGCAAGTGAAAAGCCTCTTATTCAGGTGTCTTACAGAGGTTTTGCTGCAAATCTTGGGAAAAACAAACACTTGGGATATATCCCAGGAGTTAACCATTGAAAAAAATATAATCGATTCAAAGGAAACAATTGCTCCTGCGAAGACCCTGGCCAAATCAACCCATACTCACACTTCATTTAAAAAGACAGATCTTTATGCAGGTTTTGTACAATATTAACACACGATCTCCCTGCATCAGCTGGCATCTACCACGACACGTGGTTCTGCAGGCAGTTTCTACAACATACACAGGCTTCTTCCACCACGGCTAACCTCCAGCAACAGCTCCTACCCACGAGCAGCACTTGCAGGAGCCCAACGGCACCGACCAGCGCACCACGGGCTTCGTGCACTTTATTCAGCAAGCTGCTGCGCAGCGGAGGCGACGAGGGCTGGTGTCTCACCCACGGTGCCACATCCCTGGAGATGGCCTAAGCAAATCTGTGCACCACTGGGGAGAAGCCGCCCGTCAAGCTCATCTCCCTTTACATCCTCCCACTGAACAGGCACACATGACCTCATCAATGACCAGCATTTCTAAGCCCAGCGTGTTTTCCTGTTGCCACCACACCTAGGCAGCAGCTGCCGGTGCACAGGGAGGTAGAAGTACTTACTTATTCCAAGGTCTTTGAATTCTGGAAGACTCGCCGAGGCACAAAGCTGATAGAAGATGTGGTAGTTGCGCTCGTCTTCTGCCTACGGGGAAAATGCCGACTTACCAGAGGCACGAAGGGGTTACAGGAGTGCTCCCACCCTCAGGCCGGTGCTCGCTGAGCCCAGGGCCACCCTGACCCCATCCCCTGCTTCCCACCATCAAGACTCTCTCAGTGTCACCAAGAAGACAGGGACCTTTTGCCACTTGGGAGAAAGGAGGTGCCAAGCCTTGCCCTGACCAGTGTACATTGCCCATCTTGCAAAGGAAATAGCACAAACCAAGAAAGCTTGCCCTGAGCCCTGCACAAGAAACCCACGGGATGCGCGCCACGGCAGAGACGTCAGCCTCCTTAGCCCTTCTCCTGCCTCTCCTCCATCTTCAAAACTGAAGACCGTTGCCTGCAGTTTTATTCTTCCTGGCTTTTTATGAGGTTCAGTAAAAATCTCAGCAGCTTCCCAGAGAAAGGCTTTCCATCCCTGCCCAGCAGCCAGGCCAGGAGAAGTGGTCCCTCCTCAGGGCTCCAGCCTCAGGCGGATGGAGGGAACAACCAGAGGCCGACTAACGCGTCTCCCAGGTGCGTATTCCTCCAAAATGAGGTCATCAGGTTGGGATCATCAAGAACAACTGCAAAAGACGTCTGGAAGCCGTGTCCACCAGGAAAGCTACTTTTAAAGCTATTTTTTTAATCCACAGAAAAGACACAGACTCTTAAATTCCCAGAGTACAGCACCCAAAGGAAAGAAAAGAAGGAAAAAAGCACAACTCCTCACCTGGAATACAACTCGTGATTTTTCCAACAGATACGTCCTCATGTTGGCACCAATGATGTGGTATCTTTTATCAAAGCCGATCTGAATGTATTTCCCAAAGCGACTGCTGTTGTCATTCCTCGTTGTTTTAGCATTTCCAATTGCCTGCATAAAACAAAATTAAACATTAATTTTTCATTCATTTTTAAAAAAATGGTAAAAATTTAAATTTGTAATCAGTGTTATATAAACAGTCATGGGAGGATTTGAGGAAAACCCCTTCCCAGACGCAGAAGGCAGAGCAATGACGTGACTTTGGGGAGGACTCTTCACTGAAAACGTGGTGTTTCCAGAATTTTTATGGAAAAAAAATGCACATGAACAGCAATGAGCATTTGTACAGTAATTAGAGCATCTACATCCCAACAGCCACAGCACTCCTGTTTTGTCTTACAGGATGCCCCCACCTTTGTTCACAAACAGTCAACGCTGGCAGCTTTCCTGGAGGGGACATGGGCAATGAAGCCCTGCAAGAGGGAGGAAGCCAGCTGCAAACTGTCTCCAGATGTTCGGGCTTTAGTCCATGGATTTGGTGACACGGCCAGAGCCCCTCCGTGCATCTCCAGCACCTACCTGTCACCTCCTGGGCAGGTAATGCTGCCACATGCAGTGGCAGAAGGGAGAGGAGAGAATCCAGCCCACGTGCAACAACCAGGGGCGCAGCACTGCAAACATGGGAATCCATCAAGCACCCAAAGGAGCAACTCGTGGTGATGCAAGAGGGCCAGAGAAAGACAATATTCCCCCTCATGGCTACACCAGCCTTATTTTCTACCACCATTCCCCTGTCCTGAGATGATGAGCCTCAAGCAAGCACAGGAGAAGTGACGGAAGGGAATGGACATGTACGGGAAAGAGCCCTCAGGCACTTCTCAAAGGCTGGCTGCCTTTCCCAGGCTCTCCTTGCAGACTGCCTCCACCCACGGCACAGCTCTTGGGGAACACGCCAAGCATGCACGCTTCGCAAGAATCGTAGTATTACCTATAGCATCACACTGACGTCATCCAAAACTTGATCATAGGACCTGATGCCTCCAGTTGCACATAACGGGCTCCCCCGGGAATCACTCTGTGCAGTATGGTGATGCCCACACCAAAGGGGCTGCTGCACGTGCAAAGCTGCTCCTTGCTGCCGGCTCCCTCAGCTGCTCCACCTCTCCATCAAGGGTTGAGGGCTCCTTGGCCCAATGCCCTCAGCATCACACCCCAGAGCAAGCCCTGCCTGCTCTCTACCCTATCCGTCCACCACCAGCCCAACCCCTGTGCTAGCTAATGCACCCTCCTTCCCCCAAAGCCTATTTATTTACCCCTTTACTGCAGCTCCCCCTTCCCCATCGCTTACGGTGCTCCCAGACGCCCACAGCCCCCACCTCCAACCCTCCAGCACGCATCCCAGACCATGCATAAAAGCAGCAGGACAGAGGCAGAGCACACACGCTCCATTTCTGCCCAGAGCCCGGTGCCCATTCCCCAGGGGAACAAGGAGTTCACAAACTGCCACAACAAACACTACAACTAGATATTTTGCATGCTGAATTGAGCATCCAGGATAAGATGATGACGGTATCTCTTGTGCTTCGACTCCTTGTCTATAAAGCAGAGATACCTGCCCCACCTCCCAGCAGGGACATACATACATCCCACACGTCAGACACAGCGTGCCTCAGTGCTAAGGACTATTTCATGACACACACATCCCTCTACTCCATCTTCACACTTTAACTTTGGGTTTTTTGCTAACCAGGCAGTTCTCTTCTACAGTTTTTTGCATGCGCAACATTCTCATCAATTTCCAGAAAAGTCAGACAGGTTTCCCCAGCCCCAGCACTTAGAAATTACATCCAGAACTGAACACAGGCAAGAAAATTAGAGCAATAAAATTATGGGGTCATACAGGAGAACAGTGTGCACTATGAATTTTTCCTTGGATGCTTTTTAATGTTCCCAGGTACTGCAGCTACATTTCACAGAGGCACAGGAGATGGCTGAGGAAAGGAGTAAAACAGCACGAAGCCCACTCTGCAGCAGATCATCGAGTGTCCTCTGCCAGCTGTACACCACCTGCGTGGTTTTTCTTACTGCTCATCTGCACCTTCGCTTGTTTTACCGTTCCAGCTCGCAGCCCACATCAGGCAGCGCGATGCTAGACCACGTGTGCTGCCTCTCAGGCTGGGCTGGGCTTGGTTTTCATCCTGGACCAGCCACCACCTCCGTGTCATTAGACAATTTGGCCACGAGGCACTGGGGTGAGAAGCCTCCTTGCAGGTTAAGCGAAGCCTAAGATTAAGTGCAGGAAAATGCTCCACTACAGCGGCACTGCAAGCTCCTGCCTTTAAAAGAAAGTCACACAAGTCCGAAGTGCTTAACTGACTTTGGAAAAAGCCCAAATCTTGTCTTCATGCTGACTTGGATATTTTGCAAATGAAAACACTCTGACTCCAAAATCTGTGTGGAAAATGGGATTTAGGCACTCAGACATTTATCTTCACCATCTGCTCACAGTGCAATGAAACAGAATGGCTTTTTCCCTTTCTTTTATATTCATAAAAAGAATTTTTTTTCCTTCAGAGTGGGGATTTCCCTACAGTGGGGCTTGTTATTCTCCTATATAATTGATAGCAACAGGAAAATAACAAAAATAAAACTGCACTGGAATACCTCAAATAGAAGAGAAAGGGATTACTTAATCTATTTCATGCCTTTAAAGAAGATGAGGAGGTACCATGCAGTGGCAAGATGAGGAGGAAGATGAGGATGATAAAATACTAATGGTGCCAGCAGCACCACGCAGGCTCTCCACTCCAGAGCCCCGGAGCTGTGCAAAAGCCCAGCACCCGGAGCTGTGTTGGGGATGCACAGATGCAGCTTCAAGATCATTAAACACAGGAGCAATTGGGATGAGCTAAACGGAGGCTATCAGTGTATTTCTGCATTTTCAGTTCAGCTCAGGGCTGCTGTGAGGCTGCAAATCAGGTCTGGCTCACAAGCCTCTATGGCCCTCACTGTGTTCGTGACTTCTGAGGAGACAGTGATCACTGCAAGCAAGGCAAAGGAAATTACACAGCTTTTACCTCCATAATTGGGCTCGACGCAAGGACTTTGGCTTCAATGTTGGTCTCGCTGGCAGAACCACCGACGGTTGCAAAGAAGCGCATGGCATATTTGGCAGAGACCGTCTTTCCAGCACCTGACTCCCCGCTCACGATGATGGACTGGTTCTTCTCATCCCTGTTGTGGCAGAGAAGAAAAGCTTTCCTAAGTTAATCCATTTTCTTGTTAATAGTTAGTTCACATCACGCAACAATCTTCCGTCTTCACATGTCTCTGTCTCCCTCGCCTTGTTACCACCTGCATTATGGATGCTGGATTTATTCTGGACTCTACCAAAGTAACAGTGAATAATATGCAATTGTGATACATCTCAGCTAAAACACAAAGGACACTCTGAACATCTCCAGAACATCTCCAAGGGCTTGCAGAGACAGCGGGAGATGAACCCCAGCATGAAGTGCTGCTGCTTTCTTTACCCCTGCAGCACGTTAGCCCAGTGTTGGGAAGCCCATTCCTTACACGCCGCAATAACAAACCTCTGCTGCTTGACATTTGTCTGGAGAACTATCAACAGGCATTGGCTGAATATCCGCTTATAATATGTTTAATTTTTCCCTCCAACGCCTTCACTCAAGCATTTGAGATTTTGCTCAACAAAACATGGGCAATTAGTTGTGAAACTTGCTCGAGTAGCCTATCGCTGAGCTATTAAAACACAGATACCCAGAAAGGTTCCTCTATGCTCAAAATATGTTAAAAATATTGAAGTTGTGAAATCAAGCACCGTAAAATTAGGAAATAGCAGAAGTCATTTGATTCCCTATACAATTATAAGAACATCGGTATTTTCCACACATATTCCAACACCTGGTTAAATCTTTGACAACAGTAATACAAAGCATGTCTCTGACATCAGACTCACACCATCTATTCATCCCCAAATCCTGTCAAATTGTAAACCATTGCTCCAACGTGCAGAAGTACTTCTGGGACCAAGGGGTAAGAAAAACAGGATAAAGAGTTTAAAAGCAATTCCTGGTAGACATCCCTAAGTAAAGTTTGTTCAGCTCCCGAAGCTTTGCAAAACAAAGTCGTTTTTAAGAAGGACTTGCTCATTAATAGAAGGATCAGGCAGCCTTACCCTCTCGAAGCACACACCCAATTTGCTTACAAAAGGATACAGGTGTACCAGCACCAGGATAACAAAATTCAAGCAAATACACACCGGACCTTTTTATCTACATGTATGAAAATGCTTTGCAGCAGTGGGAAGCATTATCCTGGCACCGAGGGGCTGAGGCAAACCCTTCTCCAGCCGTGACAGAAGCAGCCACTGATGCCCCATGCCCAGGCTGGTGCCGGGTCGCAGGAGTAGCTCTGATGCCATCAGAACTAGCACAGACCATCACATACCTACAGGGCACGGGACTTTGCGTGGGGAAGTTGAGGGTGCATCAACTCGTGTAGCTTCTGAGTCTTGCACGGAGCACAAGACTCATCCAAATGCCTTTTTCTACTTGCAAAATTAACCATTCACACAAAAAAACTTGCGCAAGTCATCACGGCTGTATTAAAATGCCCAGTCCTTCCCACCACAGGTACACAACACGGTACCCACTAGATACATCCCAACAATTAATCAGTTCAATGTGCTTGAGCTGCAAGGCAGAGAAAGGGCCAAGGCAGTAAGAGGAGCTCATTTTCAGGAGAACTACATCCCTCCAGGCAAAGATCTGCCGGAACCGGGAGCAAGTGCCTCTGCTGCAGTGGGATCCGCTCCCCAGGGCATCGTTGGCACGTGGCAAACCCAGTCACTCTGCAATTTGTCCACGGACTTTGGGAAGGAGAGAGTTTTGACTGCAGGGTTTGATATAAGCTCCCAAAATATCAGAGCTATTGGGGTAAGCTGTAAGTACGTAATTGAGTGTGTTTTTAAATAAGATCAAATTAAACCTCCCGGACTCTGCCCAGCTTTGATGAATCACAGCTGAGTGCAGGCACACAAAATCCTATATACGACTGCAATAATAAATTTACACCTTGCAGTTCTCTTGACATCAGGAAACACCATAAAAATGCATTTCAATTTAAGATACTCGGTTCAAGTTTATACCAGCAAGAGATGAGAACAGAGGCTAAATGACTGCCATATACCACTCAGACTTCCAACAAAAATACGAACTTGCTGCAACACCATACATACCATTACTTTGCTCCACTGTCAGGCACGTACATCTTAATTCCTTCTAGGTTCAAGATAAATGGTTTGGAAAAAAACCTCAGTCAAGTCAAACACGGAGCATTTTGGTGTAAACCACAACTTTCCAACACTTCCAGCAGGAGAGGACCAGTGAGCTAACTTCCAGCTGTGTTTGTATTTTTCAGGGATCGATTCATAAAGTACCTCTTAATCCATCCCTGGCCAGCTCTACTGCTGTCCTGGGCATCCACCAGCAGTAAGGCAAGAGGAACCTCCAACCACTCCAGCTTTCAGGCAGTTAATGGAGAAATACCAGCCGTAAACCGAGCACAACCTCACCCAGGCAGCCAACAACGCAGAGCCCGTGCTCCCGGTGACTCACCCCGGCTGGGGACAGCCTGCACATCTCACCCGGGACTCGCTAAGTCACGGCTGCGTGCCATCCGCACATTTTGTCAAAGCCACCGTGGCTCTCCCACAGGCAGCCAGCTGGCAGGATCCGGGCCCGGGACTGCCACCACACCGGTCTCGCACCTTTAGGCTTCCGTGGGTATGAGAAAGCTCTTTTTGTAGCACGAGCCATCAGACACGTGAACCCAATGGAGAAAAATGAGTACCAGCTCCAAAGTGAGGAAGGAAGACTAAGCACCAAAACCAGAAGTATGCTGGATAAACCCACAGCAGCAGTTCCTGGGACAGGCGATGGCAGTGATTTACCATGATTTAGCTCTGATGAAAGTAGGCAAGAAGTCTCATATCTGCTTTGTTCATCTTTGTGGACAACCACCTGCTGAGCTCCAACAGCGAATGTCCCACGTTGGCCATCAGTAGGACGCAACGTATAAAACTCCTGTCGGCTACAAAGGAAGCAGCAGAGAAGCTTTGGCATGGGCTGCAAGCGCGGATGAATGGACTATCTTTCATCAGAGGTGAGGGAGAAGCAGAAGAAAGAGGCGACAGCTGAGATCTCTGCCAGCAAGCACTGGCCCTGCAAAAGGAACTCTGCAAATGCAAAGGTGGCTTGGCTTAGAGCTGCACTTGCCTAAAAGTTACTTGAGAATTATTGCTTCCTACCCTTCTCAGCATGACAGGTACTGCCCAAGCAGCAAGTTTCAGGAAACATTTCCCCCCACTTTTTTCTTTAAGCCAGAAGATGAAAACTACACCAGCCTGGGAGAGACTCTTCAGCTGAAGGAAGCCAATAAAGCTCAAAAAAGAGGAAGTATGCATTACTTGGCATCCAGTCAGCACTGCTACAAGGTAATATTTTGTAACGTCTTTTTTTCTAAGATTCATAAGTAAGACCTCTCATTACCAATTCTGACCTTTTTCATAACTTCTCCATATCAGCTATTAGGGTGTGCCTGGCTAGAGGAGGCAGAGACCAACCCACCAAGGAGCCCATCCAAGGAGCTCTCTAGACCCACAGTCTCCGTGGGCTTCAGGTCCCATCACAAACTGCCTTTTACGTGACATCCTCCCTCTGGCTTGTCTCTTTTTAAAAGTACGATCATTCTCCAAAAGACACTGAACCTAGTGATAAAAACCACGGCCAACACCATTTACTGCTATTGCAGCTCCTTTGCCAGGTCCTGTTTTTCCAGAGTTTCTCAAGAATTTGCCCTAATGGCTGATATGCTGCTACACGAAATGGGCCAGGTGGTTCTCCACGGCACAAGCAAACTTCTGGAATTGTATTATATTCATGAAATAACATAAAAAGAAAGCTGCTGTCTTCCAAGCGAGACAGCAAGGCCACTCAAGCTCCTGCGTTTGCAGTAACGTGTCTCTTCTATTGTTTTTTTGGTGGAAAACGCATGTGCAGACATTTCTTTTCCAACTTCAGGAATAAAAGCCTACCAAGACTTTCCCTTCTTTGGTGTGCAAGTTAACCAGCTGCTGGTGCCAGCAAGGAAAGATAGATGAATGTCATAGAGCAGCTGGTAGCAAACAGGCTGCCCAGTGAGCAGAAATGGTTAAAACCAGCCAAGACTTGTTTGTATTCAGTGTACAATAAAAAAATACCGAAATGTTTGGCCACTGTGCAGGCGCAGTATGCAACATGGCTGCTTGAAATACAGTCAATTTTGGCAGCAATAGCACAGAGGAAAATTATTATGGAAATAAAGCCTGGATAAAATGAAATGTTATGGGTGAATACCGGCTCTGCGGCAACATGGCAATGCTGTCACACCTCCTCCTGGGGCTTACATGGCTCCTGTGCACCTCGGGGCTGCCACCATGGCTTGTTATGCTGCTACGACACACGTCAGTGCTCTTCTCCCTGTGGCAAGCAGCTCAGGCGAGGCACACACGCCAGCCCACAACATGTTCACGCTCGTCCAGCTACGCGGGGCAAGCAATGGGGATTAGGCTTCAACGATGGCCAAAGATGCTGTTCCTACCACATGCCACTGCTACAGCTCAAACCTAGGTATGAGGCACTCAAAGATGCAACTCCCCAGCCTTCACCCCCACGGGTCTGCAGTACTTTTGTTTCTTCACTCAGAGCAGCTTTCCAAGGTGACCCACAGCCTGGAAACTAATACTATGATCCTCAGCTACAGCCTCCATCCATCAGGGATGCTTACAAAACCATTAAGGCATGGAAGTCTAACCAGAACAACGTCCAGGATTATTTCTTCAATGCGAGGGGCAACAGCACCTCCAAAGTTAAGGGCTGCAAGTGTCGGTGGCACCTGATACAGCCTACGGACTGCCGTCTGTCTGCGCAACATGAGTGTTTCGCTTCACTTTGCTATTTCAGTGGGTGCTCTTCAAGCAGGAATACCTGTTCATACACTGCTATGCAGGTGAGTAACACACCTCTCTTTTTGCAGACATTTGTTATGTTACGAGCAATACCCATCAAGACTCTCACCCCTGACCACACACACAGCAAGAGATGGGCGAGGCGTCCAGCCCAGCAAAACAAGTAAGGCAGTCACTGGAGTTTCCACAATCTGTGAAAATCACAGAATCACAGAACGGTTTGGGTCAGAATGGACCTTCAAAGGTCATCTAGTCCCACCCCCCTGCCACGGGCAGGGACCCCTTCCACTGGGTCAGGCTGCTCAGAGCCCCGTCCAGCCTGGCCTGGGATGTTTCCAGGGACGGGGCGTCTGCCACCGCTCGGGGCATCCTGGGCCAGTGCCTCACCACCCTCACACTAAAGAATTTCTTCCTTCTAACTAGTCTGAAAGTCTAGTAGATAGTCAGTTTTCTTATTAAGGCAACATCTAAAGGTGCTGCCCGAGGCAAAAAAAAAGTCAGCCGTCTACAAAGAGAAAGGGCACTTCAAACAGATACCTGTGCTGATTACGACTAGCTGCTAATTACCAGCCTTTGCATCGAGGAAACGGATTTCCCTGCTTGTTTAAGCAGCCAGTCCTTCACCTGCAGCAATGCAGAGAATACCCCTGCCCTCAGAGGTGCATCCAAACAGCCTGGGAAAGGTGTGTAGAAATGTCCAAACTTGAGTCCCGCCCAGCTGGACACAGCTCTCCAACTGCACTAAAAGCTGCACCCATTTTGGTTGCATCAGAGCAATCAGAGGTGAGACACTGCTCAGTGTTTCCATACGCAGTTCTCAGCCTGGGAATGTCATTAGTCATTGCAATATATGATTTCCCATTAATTTACCTGGTTAAGTCAGGGCTGAACGACCCTGGAAGCTCCTCACTGCAGGAAAGGGGATGGTCAAGCCATGGGCAATAGCGAAGGGGCTGAACCCAAGGACAGCGATGGTTCCCACCACCAGTTCCCACCACCCCTCTCGTCAGTCAAGAAGAGATAGGGGACATCTCAGATGCGTGTGTACACCCAAGATCCTTAGCTTTCACCAACATTGCTTGAAAGCAGGAGTATTTGAAGACAAATATGCCCCAAATGTTCTCCAGACCTAAACCACAGTCAGAATTTTTCCAAAGTCAGCTTGCTTTAAAGCAGTAATCTAAAGACAGGAGAAGGGACCTAGAACTTACAGGACTTGTTTTCATAGTCATCTCTTCAGAAAACCATCACTGGCACCAGCAGCTTAAGCAAACTACTGCACAACTTCATCCTGATCTCAGCAGCAAGAGCACTAAAACCACAGCTCCTCTGAGAGGGAAAAATATCTGAAGCAAATGAAGGCAGAGCCAGACCCTACGAATAATTATCAGAGGTCATGCCAGCTCTAATCCCAGATCCAACACTAATTCTCAGCGTCGTGGAACAAGTCAATGAGTCTCTCCACCGCGGAAATCATATTTAACCTACTTCTTTCAGGATGCTTGGGGGATTAGTGTTCATAAAGCAATCTGAAGATTAAAAATGCTTTAAGTATTGTAGTGTGAATTTAGCCTGACCACAATGAGAACACCCATAAAGCCCTGATGCACAACAGCCTCTAATACACTTCTGTATCGACAGTGCCGTGCAGGCTAAAAATGAGCATAGCTATTGCATTGTGTTGTTAGCAATATATAAAAATGCAATAATTTAATTACCACTGGATTGCATCCCCCCAAGTGCTGACAACAGCGATGAAAAAAAACTGAAACGGTCTAATTCTGCTTTCAAATGAATAAACAGAAGTTGCACACTGTGAAGACAAAAATCAAAGCGTTGCAGCGTTGTAACGCGGAGAAGAGACGCTTCTGAAACGGCCTCCAAAGCCAGAAATTATTCCTATTTCAGTGGAATAACTGGAAATTGCAGCAGCATCGCTGCCGAGAGCGGCAGTAGCTTGTTTTACTCATTGGTTTTAATTTCGGTATTTAGAATACCACACCTGGCGTCGCCAGTCAACGCAAATATGAACACACAACCTTGGGGTAGTCAAACTTTTCCCTCTGAGAAACCCAAGGAGGTATTATTTAGCATCTGGTCGAACAAGAGTGTTTAAGGGCCTGCTTTCTGTTTGCATTATCAAATGTCTGCTGCAAATGCATGTTTTATGCGGCAGCTGTTGAAGCCAGCAGCAACAGAAGGATGGCTTTTCAAGTGCTATATATTCATCTGGGTCCTTTTTACACTGTATCTTTCATAAATAGCATGGATCACCCTATACAACTTTTTCTTTTTTCTTTTTTTTTTTTTTTTACGTAGATAATTCTTTATATGCAGTGGCTTATACTAATGGGGGAGAAGAACAAATTCTTTCACCAACACCTACACCCATGTGGGCCAACACCACAGCTCCAAAATACGTTTTGGCCAGAACCGCCCCAGAGCTGCTGTAGCCCTTCCCCATCCCGGTACCATCGCAACTGTAAAGATAACGTTGCACCTTAATGCGACAAACTAGAGAAAGAAAACAGCAATATCCCACTTCAGCAAGCCCGAAGCCTGGTGTAACATCACTCGGCTGTTGCAGGTGTCTCTGGAAGCTGTTAGACCATGCACAGCCCATCCATGGTCTTACTCAAGAAGATGCGTCAGGGATGACATAACCCCAGTGTCCATCCTGTGCCGTTTCGGAGCAGATTTGCTCACACACACCTGGATTTTAACAAGAAGCCAGAGAGAAAATATGGGCTTAAATCGCTCAGTTGCTGGGCAAAAGCCCGAAAGTACCAGTTTGGCCCTGAATGGGAAAGGATGAGCACGCAGAATGATGCTCAAAGAACAGGTAACGTGCAAATTAACCTTATCTTCTGCGGCAGTCACCAGCAGCACAAAGCGTTACCTTCCCTCTGTACAACACCATTTAACACGCCTATCAGTCTGACATTTCCAACACTGAGATCAAATACCACGGTGCAAATTAAGACGTCTTTGCAGAGGTCAGAGGGCTTCTATGCGGTGCTGAGTTGAGTTACTCCTCCTGCGAGAGCGGTGGGAGTCCCACTGGTCCCAGCTCATTAAGGTACTTTCTCCCCGGACCGCTTTGTGCAGCCAGCTGGAAATGCCCCTTCAATAGCAAAGAAAATTCTGCGTACTCAAAGTTTCTGCAAAATGCTGAGCTGTCTCCAGTCTTTCCACCAATTCCTGAGGGCAGGCAGGAAGGACGACCTTCTCCCAGGATTTATGCTTTGCATACCCCGTCGGGGAAGAACACAACTCCTCAGACACACTAAAACGAGGTCAGGAATTCTTTTGTGCGCTGTTTCTAACGAGAGCGAAACACGCACCCGGCCAATTTTATCAGCTCTCTGGCACCCTGATGCTCTTTTCTGCGCTGGGATCGCACCACAGAGCATCCCTGGCTCCGACCCAAGCCACCCGCAAGCAGCTGGCCCCTGTGGAGCACTGCAGCCCTGCAGATGGCGTAGGCCTTTGTACCGTGTCCTCCCAAAAAGCATCAAATAGGGGCAAGAATCACGCCAGCCGCCTTCTCTCTGAGCTTGCTGGATGCTACCCACACCAGTTCAGCTCTGCGGGCACCAGGAGCACAAGTTAATTCTTCTCCCACCCCATGGCAGTCCCAGAAAGAACGTCCTTCCGACAGACATCATCACCTCAACCATCGTCAGCCACTGATGCGTGTGAAACTCCTGCACTACAATCTAACGAATTTCAGTTGATATACATCAGGAAAACCCCAGAAAGAGATTTTCAGAAATCAACGGGACCACTGACTTTCGGGCACGCGCTCCGAGTTCTCCATCCTGAGGTCTCCAGAACTTCGCTGAGGGTGTGGGATGGCAAGCAGCGGCTGGGAGGTGGGCAAGGGCAATCGCAAGTCTTTGTGCTCTGATGTAATTATGATGCTCGTAAACACCGTTTTGAATGTTTAATGACATTTGGCGTTACAGCTTTCACACCTCAGAGTTCAAACAGTTCTGCTTCGCAGCAGTAATAACTTGTCTGATGTAGCCTATTACGACTCTTTCCAAGCTGGTGATATTTCATACACACAATCATTACTCTGGGTCAGGCACTGACCTTTCTGTACCTTAAGCTCTCCCATGCCAGTGCTGTCCTATTATAAGTATTTATGATTTTTTAATGAGGGATATCTCATTTATGATTAAGGCTGCCAGCAAATAGCATCATTCTCATTCCAAATCACCAAAAAGAAAAAAAAAGAAACTAAAAAAAAAAAAAAAAAAAGACCATTTAGTTGGCCACTTGTCTTCGCAGCATCTCTTGTCCTCTCCCATAGCAGGGCAAGTAAGACTGCAGGGTCTCTCCTCCAGTCCTTGGGAAATGTTACCTGGAGTTTCTCCTTTTTTTTTTTTTTTTTCTTCTTTGTATCATCTCTGGAGAAGTTACATCCAGTTGCTTTTGCAAATCCTGAGGTCTAACACCAGCATTGGCATGTTTATGGGACAGCTTTTTCCAAAACCGTCTCCACTCCTCCCTATCCCACTTTTAACTCTAAACAGAAGAGATCTCCCTCAGTTTCTGCCCTTCCCAAACTCAAGGATATTGAGTGGTTTTGATTCTGAGCCTTTTTTTAGACCAGAGCTTTAGTTTTTGAGATGGTACCTGCTGCAAAGCCCTGCTGAGCTGCAGCACAGATCGGCCCCGCAGCTCACTGCAAACCCCCGAGCCAGCCTCATTCACCAGGAGACCTAAACCCTTCCCTGCCTTTAATATAACACAGCATTCAGCCTTATTTATTGTGCCAGTCTGATTCCTCTTGCATCTCTGTCGGGGGTTAATCTCTCTTTTAACTCCTACCTGCTTTGTCATTGTATGGTTTTAAATCCTCTTGTAAAGACTGAAATTTGAAGTGCTATCAAAGGACGTCCCCCACCATGCCCATACCCCTCCCTGCTTCTATTAGATTATGGGTAGGGTCCACGCTGCAATTTCTGCTCTTTTCCAGCTCCAGCATCGCACCCCACAGCAAAAGAGAGAGCCGTCACGGCCACGCACAGCCCCACCGGCACCTGTATCTCTGCAAGAGACACGGACCAGCTGTGTTGCCTGTTGGTGTAGGCAAGCAGTGATTTTTACACTTTGACATATGCTTTTGAGAGTGCAATGCAAGACTTGGGTGCGCTAGCTTCCAACAAAAATAGAAAGCCACTACTAAATAGTTACCTGCCTGCAGTCCAGGTGTTTGAGCACTTAGTGCCAGAAACAGCACGCCAGCAGTGGGGCTGAAAAGGGAAGACAGGCTATTTCCATAGAACTTATAACTTAGGAATCACACATTAGATGCTGACCCTGGTTTGAGATGCAGAGACTGGGGGTTATCTAGTATCCACCGAGCTGCAGGCAAGACCAGCAGCCCAGATACGCAGAAGGTAAACTCATCTGCCAAATCACTCTTGCATTTCTTATTTTTCTTTCTTCTGCAAGAACTACTGACAATACTCCAAGGAGATCCTCCCACTGGGAAGGAGGAAACTCCAGTCTAACCAACAGGTTACCGGAACACTTGCCTTCCCACCGACGTTGCAAGGGTCGGTCAAGGCTCTCTGCAGAGCCCTTTCATGCTCCTGGCAGAACGTTAAAGCGTTCTGCATTTCTGGTTTAGCAGTTATACGTGGATCAGATCAAGACGTTTTTGTCTGGCCACACGGAACAGCTTTGCAGGCATCATGCATCTGTGAAAGCACCGGCCTGATGGACACACAAGTGAATAAACAGCACGGCGCTTCACCCAGTCCATGCACTTCTTAGGAGACTTTTGCAAGTCCTTTATTACCCGAGATCTTTTTCACTGTACGATTTGAACTTCACACTTATTTGTGTTTATTAGCTGACATGGACTGCTGCTACGTCATGCTAATTAAAAGGTCCACATATGTGATATAATGTTGCTGTCGTGACAGGATCCAGGTGCGCTAACTGGAAAACACACAGAATATACAGCAAGGGGTTTACAATGTTTTCACCATTTGATTTACGATTTGAGCAAAGACCACCTCGCTCCCTGCTCCTCATTTTTGAAAGATGTTTGACGGCCTTTGGAGGGCCCATTCTCCTCCCCCTCACCCACAGCAATGCTATTTACACCGAATACCTCTATCACCTAGTGCTGTTCAATTTTCCATTTTATTAAGAATGATGCATGGGTTTTTTTAAAAAAAAAAAAAAAAAAAAAAGGCTTTAAGAAACATTACTTGGACTAGCAAGTCCTGACCCGGGCCCAGAGTAAACCCAGCCAATACAAAAGGA
>JAVKLA010000074.1:80868125-80880794 GCA_034782735.1 Sagittarius serpentarius
CAGCTTCCCTGTGCCCCTCCAGCCTTCTTGCTGGCTGGGCAGGAGAAACTGAAAAGTTCTTGACTGAGTCTAAACACAATTGAGCAATAGCTGAAAACATCAGGGTGTTATCAACATTCTTCTCATACCACACTGAAAACACAGCGCTGTACCGGCTACTACGAAGACAATTAACTCTATCCCAGTCAAAACCAGGACACCACCTAAGGCCCCCAAAGGCTGGGAACAGGAAGCTGGTATTGCACTGTCACCGTGCAAACTTTGGTCACCTCCATGGAGCTGGCAACAACTGATGGGACATACTCATCGAGAGGAACACGGGTTAGGGCGAGAAGTGAGAAACAATCCCTGCTCATGTGTGGAAAGGTGCTGGCTAGGCTGACTTCAGCAGATATAAAGTTTCAAGGGGAATTTTTGCTAGACTCTAGGCTTCTGCCCAGAGCAATGACACACAAGGAAATCAGAGCCACCACTGGGATTTGGGCACACAAGGGATCTTTTGTTCCTCTACAAGAAAAGCATGAAGCAATCAGCCGCAGCACTGGCAGCTGCGCTGGCTCTCCGAGCGATCCTGGATGTTCCTCCAAAGCTTTTAGTCCACTTTCAGGAGCGCAAGTGCCTTCTGCAACACTCAAAGGTGTAAAAGACACCAACACCCAATGTACCTCACCAGGTAGTATTGGGAGGACGGAGACCAAGACCAGAGGAGGAGATGGTTGCATGGCCCTGCAGATAATGTGTCCCAAAGCACAAATTGCTTTGAACTCCACAGCCTCAGCTATTAGCAAGCACTAAATGATCCATCCTTCCACCACTCCAACACTTGACTCCACCATGCCCGGCAGCAGCACTTGGAGAAAATTAACTCCATGCTGTGTATTTTGCCTAAAACAATATTGTTTCAATGAACCGAGAGTGCTTAGTCTCATGCTGGGTATGCAGGGAGTTTCTAAAGAGCTGGTCACTGTAAAAATCAGAGGCTGTCACATATGAATTTCAATCACTTGCCTTTTTTTAAGCTGTTTTACATGCAACTGCTGCAAAGCAACTCTCTGCAAAGCATCCTCTTTGGGAAAAGCTTTCATTTAAAGGGGAGTTTTAATGCATGCCCGAATCATAGCAGGTGTTCAGATGCTTTGCGAACTATTTTGTCCCAAAAAAGAAATCAGTTATTGTTACGCACCCTCTGCAGCCCCTTGTCCAGCCCACCCACAGCTTTTTTTCCTTCTAAATTGGCATTTCCCGATGACAGGACAACACCAGACACAGGATCCAGCAGAGCTTTACGGCCACCTGTGAAGATGCCTCCAGTCCCATCTCACAGACACTATTGGCTTGAGGCAAGTGAGAAAGCACAGGACAACATCACTAACGCTTGTACACCAGCAAACGTCTTAAGTTCTGCCCTGGCACCTTGTCTCTACATGGCAATGGTATACAAGAAGCCCAGAGAATTAAAAATATCTAATTGCCTCCAAGTTTTCTCATTTAACAGAGAGTCTTAGATTTTGTGCCCCTTTTCCTTGCCATCTGCTCAATCCCATTCAGGCAACTCCACTGCATCTTCCCAGTGTGCTCTGGGCCACAAATAAAGCTAAAATATACATATATGTATATTTATTACATACATATATTATGCATTTTATATATTTTATATATTATATGTGTTTGCGTGTATTTATTGTAATTATACACGTATATATTTTATATATATATATCTATATCTATGACCTTGCCTTCTGCACTGGAGAAGAGCTATTCAAGGTGACTTCATGTTTCCCAATTATGTCCTTGCTCTGTTTGTCCTATGAAAACATGACACACCTTGCAGCCTTCCTTATCCAGGTCTTCATGAAAAGGATGACAAGTTTGCCCTCGGAGGACCGCTGCAACTTGAAATCCCGCAGCAAGGGAAAAGCTGGCACCATCAGCTCGCTCACACGCTCGCTCCAAGTTTGTGCTATTTGCCTGCAGCCCCAAAAAAGTCTCAAGCACCGTTTCAGCAATGCTTCTTTTGAAGGGTTTATTACCCCAGTGCAGCGCCTGATGTCAAGGAAGCAGTTTACTGAGAGTCAGCTAATGAAGTTCTGCTCTGACACACAAACTGCATGATTATTATCCCATGGATTTATATAAAAGCATGCAAATGAAGCTACTCATCGCGAAAACTTGGAGACGACACTCCGCCAAACAGGGACAAGCTCACACAGCAACGACTGCTCGGTGGCTCCAGCAAGTTATGTACTCAGCACCTTTTTGCTCAGTCAGTGACGTTGCAAATAACATCAGCTGTTTCCAAGCAATCTTCCACAGAGAAAGCCTGTTTTACCCATTTTCATTTTCTTACTTACATTGAGGACATTCTTATTGAGAGAAAACCAGAGAAATTCAAACAGAATGCACGTCTGCATTATTATTCTCACTTTTCTATGATGTGATTTGCATTTAATTTTTTAGAATGAGTAATTCCATTTTTTAAAAAATATCTAAGACTATATATGCATATACATACACAAGCACACACTTACATAGATAAATAAAGAAACCCAGAAGGCTAGCCAGAGGCTGGTTTCCTGCTCTCAGTCACATTGCAAATTTGACCTCCTGAGACTGCAGGTTTGAGTCTTATTCCTGGTCTACGGGATGCACCAGACACAATGCAATCGTTTAAAAGCTAAGACACTGCAAGAAGAGTGATGGGTTTGCACCAGCTTAGGTTTAACACATGCGCAGACCTCCATCCTGATGGCTGAGCTGCCCGAGCACCCGTGTCCCACCACACTCACGTGCAACCCCATTGCCTAAAGCAGAGCTGCAGAGACGAGGCATCTCGAAGAGTCCGCAATTCAGTTAAAAAAAGGTGAGAAGAAGGCCCGTCCAACGCACTACCATCCATCACACATAAGACACGCCATCCATGTGCCCTGCTTAAGGAGCTCCACCACTCTCCCTGCAGCACTGCAGACGGAAAAGCCTCAATCAAACTACGGAGAACGCAATGTCCACCCAGAAGCTTTCAGACTGAAAACATAGTGTGCTACATTTTAAGGCACATTTCAAATAACCAGGTAGATTCCTATAATCCGCGTTACAATCTCCTCTCAGCCCCATTTGAATCCCTCTTTTGTACCGAAGCGTGCAATTACTATAATACCAACCCAAGACAGAAAGCACCAGCGCAGCGCTGAACAGCAAGTGTCTTGTTTAAGAGCTTTGAAGGTGGTTATTTCCATGTCCCCCGGCAAACAGAGCGCTCCCTACCATCCACAGCCAGCAGTTATGAATTAGATGGGTAGCTGTCAAAAGCAGATTTACTCTGATAAGGAGGAGAGCACAGAGTCAAGCATCTCTGGCTCGAGCTGTTAGCCCACTGCCTGCAAAAAATACACAAGGATGTGGGAAAGCATCAAGTCTTCCCCAGCACAGACTTCAGCAGAAAAGTAAGTCGTTGCCTTATATTTTAGATGTGTGCCCAGGAAAATCCATGGGTCCTGTCCACGTCGGTCAGCAAATCCCTGACATCTTCCAAAAACAACTGTGCAGCTTGCTGCTCAGCCTGGATTCACATAACAAGGACACAGTCCTAAGCCCTCCTCTCTCTGTAGACAGCTCCCCAAATTTCTAAACTTCTCAAAGCGGTTTTGCCCAAAGCACAAGCACTTGCAGGAGGTCTGAATTGCAGGCTGGAGTCAGTTTGGGTCAGATCCATCTGATCTCCACCCACGGCAGTGCTCCTTCAGATGCATTTCTGGATTAAAGTCTGGCTCGTCGTTGATTAGAAACGCATCCTAACTCACTACTTAAAGCCAAGTCACAGCAGAAAACAGGCTGCAACCCTTGGTAAATGGTTCAGTGCTTACTCTTGCTATTAAAAGCCAGGGCTGTATAAAAATCACAGCTAATCCACAAGCAAATCTAAACACACTGTGTGAGCCCAGAGAACTATAATAAAATGATCCCCGGTGCAACAACTTTCAGCTTCCTCTCAAGTTCTCTTTTAGATCACGGTTTATCTGGTAAGAACAAAATCCTGCATCTGTCCTCAGCAACGCCACAAACACAGAAATGAATAAAGTAAAACTCATACCACGTTCATCCGGTAAAGACGCTGCTTTGAAGGACCCATAAATATCTCTAAATATCTGCCAGTCACCTCCTAACTCAAAATCAGTGTCTCCATAAAGATGACTAACATTAGCTTCTGAGTTTAGCCTGATTATCTCACCAAATTATCTGAAATGCGGTTTCCTCCAAGCTATTAAACATGACATTTGCAGAGTGGTTTGAATTTCTTCCAGGAAACTCATCCAAGCAGCAACAGGAGAAGGATTCCCATCTGAATCACCAAATCCATGAGATCCTGAGGACCACAGAGATCCCCATCAGCCCAGCCTGCCCACCAGTCTCGGCAGCCGATAACGGGGTCAAGTCGGCAAGTAGAATTAATTAGAAATACCTGACCTCAAAGACGTTTCAGTGTGAAGCAGTTCTGCACCATGCAAGGGAGGCTGCTGCAGGAATCCAGTCTTGCATCTTGCAGAAGAGGGACAGAGCTACAGCACCCATGGGTGAAGACAGCCTCCATGACGGGGAGACACTATACCAACTTGGGGATATAAAAGCATAACAGAAGACCCCATATTCTCAGCAGAGATGAAAGTCTGCAAGTTTTACACTCTCTTCCGCAACTTCACTTGAATTGCTTATTTGCAATATTTAATCGCATATTTGCCCGCTTTTGATCCGACAGCTCGATCCGACCCCGCTGACTGAGCGCCCACTCACCTGGCCATCTGCTTATAGGCTTCCTCTGCCACCGCAAAGATGTGAGGATCCATATCCCCCATGTTTTGGCCACTGTATGCGTAGATGACATCTTGTTCGTAGATTGGCAGCTGCTCATATGGATTGATGGCAACAAGTACAATACCTTAGAACAGATAAATAGACAGATATATTACAAACCAAGCACAGAGTTAATACTTCAGGCTTTTCAGGGCTTGCGTTAGTTGTTTCGATCAATTTTTTTAAATGTGATGCTTGGAGGAAAAAAAGAAAAATCAAAGAGGATGAGAAGGGAATAGGGAAGGACTCCTAACTCTTATCTCAGCATCTCCTTCAAAGTGCTATGCTTTGATAGCAAGGCAATAAGCTCCCATACAGCTACAAAGGAGGCATACTAAACTGGTGAGAAGAGCAAATATATAATAATCTTCACTGTGTGAAGCCAGACTTGGCAGGAGGAGTGAGAAGAAGAGCTAAACAGTACCCGAGCCACCACTTCAGAAAAGCAATTCCTATGCAACCAAAGCTCTGCTAGATCCAAACAAGTATCCTGGATTTTTCCCTGGCTTAAATTCCGAGTAAAAGCTCATAACAAAGAATGTACTCAAATCAAAATGAAATGCATAAATCACACGTAAGGAATGCCAGGGCCTGCATTAAAGCTTTAATGTCACTTTCCTCTCCAACTCTAGGAACACCGTGCCTGCCCGGAGGAGGCAGCAAGCCCAGGAATTAACGAGAGGCAAAGCCACGCGTGGTGCTACCTGTGTGCTCGAGGGAGCTGGTGTGCCCCCTGAAAAACTCAAGCACTGCCAAGTTCCACCTCCAAAATACCTTCAGGTTTTGCAGGTTTAAATTGTTACTGTAAGGAGCCCCCAGAGAGCACGTGGCTGGTGAGAGTGGGTGCCGTGCTCCCAGCCCGGCCGATTCAGGACTCGGGCACGCTCAAATTACAGCGAAGCACAGGAACTCTCAGCCTGCAGCCAACACCAGGATACGGGACTTAACCCGCAACGAAAGGCAAAGGTCTGCTAAGCCACGTTACCTGCCTCTGCGGGATACTAACCTAACAGCTTCACCTCACCGTGCCCTGCTCCTATCTCCTTCTTGGTTCTGTTAGGGTCACGCATCTCTTTCCCTTAGTCGCAAAAAACACGCCCGCAGCCACGACGCAAACCAAGCTGAAGGGCTGAAGTTGCCTCAGCGCTGGCTGCCAGATAAGCACTTTTCTCCCCTTCTCAACTACTTTTTAACCAAAGCACAAGGTACGCTGTACCCACGCAGAGCTTTGTAGCTAAACCTACGCTCTTGCTAAGCCCAAACGGCTAAGCCTAAACCCATGTATCTTCATTAGCATGATGCTGCTCTCAAGATTATCATAAACCTTCACGAGAAGCTGCACTAATGAAACCTCACTGATTTTGGATGAGAGCAGGCTTGCAGCTGACTGCAAGCACACATGCAGCTGCAAAAGGCTGCAAGTTATGCCAGTAGTTTAACATTACACATCACTAAGTATTTAAAGAAAAGTCACGACTATTACCAGCTGTTAAGGCCACGTATTTCAAGGGCGTTACTCTAAAGAAGTCTCCTCCTGCCAAGCATTTCCTCAGCCAAAGTTGCAACACTTAATCACAGCTGCACATACAAGCCTTAACCCTGCCACACACTGCATTTCACCAAAATCTTGCAATTCATCACTTAGAGAATCGTGAGTCTGCATCACTGCTAGCAGTGTCATCTCGAGTGCCAGCAAGAGGGTTCAACGTTCAATATTCTCCAACGTTAACTGAATAAAAATGGCTGAATTGCCTTCTTCCTTTGTTTTCAGGTTGCAGTTTGTTGCCATCCATTCACAGGTAACTGCTGTCTTGAGTGGTTTTGGCAGGCCACGCTTCCTGGGAGTAACAAACCCAAGTTCACACCTGCCCTCCTTCTGCTTTGAATTTAAGAGTTTGATGACCCCCAAAGTCATCAAGAAAAGGAAGGAAACAACAGCGCTGCAAGGTTTTTTTTCAGGAGGAAAAGCCGCTATGGACATTTCTCAGTTGGATCGCATCTTTCTGGCACACTGCTGTTCTCCAGTAGTTTGTTAGGTCCTACTTTTTTCCCCACAGACTGCCAAGCACACGCAAAGGTGGCCTCAAACTCATCTGACGAGACATTTCCACCACGAGTTACATACATGGACCATGAGCTCAGGAAGTTCACAGTGCACCAGCCCTCAAAAAACACCTCTGGTGCTTGTTGGCACACACTTGTGTCTCCCACTCGCCCCAAATTCACAGCCCCCGGACCTTCCTCGCGCCACAGCCTCTGGCTTGTGGTCTCAAGGGGCTTCTACGTGGACGTGCTCTAACCCACTGCTTTCCAGGAGCTGAACATGTGGCCTGGACACTCACCACAGTACGTGTAGATGTGGTTGGACTCGAGGAACCTGACTTTGAGGTTGTGGAGGACCGCGGGCTCATGCAGGTAGCTCAGGGCTGTCAGGTCATTCTCCCCCACCAGGATATCTGGATTGCGCAGGAAAGGCAGCTCACTTCCTTGGAGGTCAACAGGATATTCGCAGAGCTGAAGACACACGCACGAGGAACACGAGAACACAAAAAACAACAGCTCCTTTAATGTCTTATAACTTACCCTGATACTATAGAACACTTACACATCCTGCTCTGAACGGAAGTCCCTTTATGCTAAATGCTACAGGGACCCGGACGACATACTACCAGGTGACAGGTCGTCCCTTTGGTAAATGGCTTTGAGCTGGTCGACAGATGGTCCGGGGCAACACTGGTGGTACACAGGCACCACCTGAGCACACCCGGGTTGTTTTCAGGCTGGCCTTGGTGGCAAATAGCCTTTAGCCAGCTCCGAGCAGTGACAGGTACCATACAGAAAACCACAGCTTCATCTGATCTAAGCATCTTTGTGCTCTTTGAAAAGCAGCCTCATTTCAAACCAGACCGCGTTCTTCCCATCAGAGTCATTTCTCAGTTTGTTTTTAATTCAAGTTACTTTTATACTCAAAACCTTACACCCCTTCAGGCAGAGAAGGCCATGGAGAAGCACGGAGTCCCTGCTGCTTCGATATCTGATGAGCGAGGTTATGCCGTTGAAGCATACGGCTGCCCATACGCTAACTATTTTTGACTCATCCCCAAACGAACAGCAGAGTCACCAACTAAAGAAAAAGTGTAATTTTCTTCCTTTATAGTGGAGGAAAAAAAATTGCCCGTGGTGCTGCCTCCCATAGGCTGTCTCAGGAAGGGGTCCCGATGCTCAGCTCCCAGCAGAGGTGAGGAATCCCAGTTTGCAAGCAAAAGGGCATCACTACCATTGCATTGGCATTGGATCACTGCCCTTTGCAAACAGCACAGGAAAAGCTGACCCAAGTGCACAAGACAGGCTCGCACAGCACATCTGACAACCTCAGGCTTGTTTTGTACTCCCAATTCCACGTTGCCAATGCCAATTTTCAAGAGTTCAAACTCCGTCTCACATATTAATGGCAAACACACCAGGGACGCCTTGTGATATTTAAAAATCAGCTCTTCATTCAGAGGGAGTACTCTTGCATACAGAGTACAGCCAGAAACCATGAAAATTCACTTAAAGCACAAGGACAAAAGAAAAGCACTAAAGAGTTTGGTAATGCATGTTGGCTGTCAGGAACAAAAGGCTTTCAACAGCTTCAAATCCCCCAAAGATATGTACGCTCAGTATCTCCATCTGATGCGCATGTGTGCTGTTCCCCTTCGCTGAAGCTTTTCAGCCCAACGTGACTTGGGTCCAGGCAGGGTTTCATACAGAAGAGCATCAAACAGGGGTCTCTGGGAGCACCCGCACTAAGCAGCGGTCTCTTGCACAACCCCAAAATGAGATGTTCCCGTGTTTCACCATGACAGCGACAAGCTTATTAAGCTACCACCTACAACACCTAGTAATCCTTTAATCTCCTTGTACTTTAATGTTGCTGACCCTAAACTCAGTTGTAGAAACAGGCTAGACCTTGCAGGACTTATTAGCCCCTTTGGTTTCCAGGGAAATATCCAGATTGAAGAGAGAAAGAAAACCAAACCAACTCCCCCTTGCCCCAAGTACTAAAACTGCTGAAGATCTCAACCAGAAAAGAAGGATGGAGGTTGCAGCACTCAGCAATACGTGCAGACGTACTTTGGCAGCCTGAGCACAACAAGCGGAAGGACAAAGCTGCTGTGGATGAGATGGGTGCCCACCTGCACCCAGGCACCCATCTCTGCTGGGCACCCCAAAAAGGGCACCCATTAGCGCCGCTCATGAAACCTGTCCCGGAGTTGAAGCTTGTAGTGCTTTTCACACCTGTCACCAGTTTCTTGCAAAGGCTTGAGCACCGCTGCTTGGTTTCTCCAAGGTTTCTATCTTCTCACCTCAGGAGTGAAAGAAAAAGCACGGAAAAAACCTGCAATGAGGGTCATCCCTGTGGCATGCAATGCCCCTGGGAGGCACGACAAGTTGCCGCATGGAATGACTGGAATAGTGGAAACATGCCCGACATGAGCATCATGCTTGCATCATGAGCACAAATGATCTTGTCATTAGACAAAAGGTATGCTTGAAGGATGATTGCTATGATTTGGAATAGAGACTGACAGACACAGGATGGTAAATCCAGGAGGTCCAACTACAGGGCTGCTGGGCAGGGAGCCCACCGAGCAGCAAAGGACAGAGTGACTCATAGTCCTACACGAACATGTCTGGTGCTTCCAAGGGACAGTGAGGCAGCATCTGTGCATCCCCTCATCCAGATTTATCACCATGGACGGGAGAAAACGGATCTCCAAGAGGAGCACCATCCACCCTTCACCCTCCTCAGAAAGCTGCCCTATGCTGGAAGCGCAAATTGGGGAGGACAACAACCGCATCCAGGGCTGACCTGGGAAGACCCAACAGCACCATGTACCGGGTGCAGGTTTCAACAGAAATTACTTCCTTTGCAAACCTGGCACATTCACATACTGCAAACGGCCCGTGCTTGCGCTGCTCTGGAAGAAGATTTGTTTTGATGAACAGCCTAATCAAGCGTGTGTCATTCCTGTTCTCCATCTTTCCGTTAAGTAATATGGTGAAAATATTCCCTGCAGTATGGAAACGGTAGGCTGGCAGGGGACGTGAATTACTCACCCTCCTCGGAGCATTTTCAATTTGGAGAAAGTGGCCTCTATTAATTCTTCTAAGCAACAGAGCAGATCACCCTCTAGATAATTAAGGAAACCCTACCTGCTCAGTGAAGGAGGCTGGTTTAGGTGGAATTCTTCTTAAAAAACAGATTTATTCTTCCTGCTACACCCGGCACCACACATGGGAAATGAGCCTTGTAGTGGGTATGTAGCATGGCTGCTCCCTTCCCGTAAACTACCCAAATTTTGCAGCTGATGTAAACGCCACGGGTAACTTCATCTGCAATTCCCCGCTGTTACCCAATGTCCCACTCCAAGAGCTTTTTGTGCAGGACAGAAAGCAGCTGCTCTTCCCCAGCCTCTGTCCTGCTTTGGGAATGATACATCGCTGGCTGCACACACGCCGTGAGCCAGGGCTGTTCGTGCATTTGAAAGCAGCCCTTGCTAAAAAATATCTACATTTAAATGAGTTTCTCATTTTTGTCTTTTAGAGCTTTTGTTTTTTAAAAAAATGGAGGAAAAAAAGGGTTTTACATAAGATTATGCTTCAAGAGAAAAACTAAGGCACAGAGAAAGCTGTTGCACAGCAGTCATTTCAGTGCTCTGTGTGATTTTTCCATTGGTACCCAAGATTGAGTAGATGCCACCAGCCGTGCTCTTCCCAATTTGTTCAGCAGCAAAAACCATAAACTGATATTTCTAACATGCTGCTGCTATTAAAAAAAAAAAAAAAAAACAAAAAAAACCAACCACACCACAGTCATTCTGATACCACACACCACACACTATTACAACTTTGCCAAAGGATGAAAAGAGATGAGAGGGGTCAAGGGCTTTCCTCGCAACCTACTTTAACACAAGTATTTGGGGAGGGAGCAGGCAGGAAAAAGCTGGAAGTGCTAAGGCAATAAAACACATTTTAAAATACTTCCTAAAAAATATGAAATGGCTCAGGCTCCTTCACACATTAATTCAGAGCTTTAAATTACTGAAAAGAATAATGACATTCAAAAGCTTACAGTTTCATCTTCAAGTTTCAGATGAAGGCTTTTATCTCCCTCTTTGTAATCCTTGATAATTTCTGCTGATCTCCAAACTTCATCAGGGTCAGGAATCCAAACCCTAGTATACTGGGGGGGGGGGGGCGGGGGGGAGGAGGAAAAAGAAAGAAAAAGCTTAAACACACAGAAACCTCAGGAAATGAAATCATAAATAAATTAACTCACCATGGATACAATCTCACACTCATTGTAAAGTCAGTGCAGCTAAACCATTTATTTCAGTAAAAAAAAAAAGTAAATTCTAATTTTAGATTTTGGGGTAAATTATAGACCAGAAGTCTGACTTGCAATCAGACTTTCAATCAGGCCTCTCCTGGACAAGGTGTCCACTGGCTTGTTACCACTCTAACAAAGCGGGGTACAGACTTAAGTTAAATGTGAAGTTCAGTTTTCCTGGGGAAAAAAAACAGCCTTCTAGAAGCTTTTACGAAATAACGGAATTCCCCCCCAGCAGACCATACACCAAAGCATACTACTTTTGTACAAAACAATGACAGGTTGCTCCCCACAGACCAAGCCCTAACCCGAACCCACCGTCATGGTGCTAAGCAGGCAACAGAAGACACCAAAGCCAACTTCTTCAATTGGAAGCAAACCTGCGAACGGGCTTCAAGGCTCCAGAAAAATGTTTAGATGCAACATTTAACCTTTTTCGCATCTCCAAAGTTCAGGCCACCCTTATACCTTTGAGAGGAAATCCCAGAGATGGATCCACACAGCCCAGCCAAAGCATCCATGAAGGGACAAAATCCAAGAGCTCACGCGTAACGAGACTATGGCGTTAGCAAGAGGTGTTGTGGCTCTGAGTAATGAGATTTAATTTGCTTTTATGATGCAGAGATAAATACTCTACCCAGGCTGCATAAAAGCATCCCCCATGCAAAGAACAAGTAACTGTTGCTGTGCTGAGACCTCCAGTACTTGCTCTCAGGAGTTCGGACAAACGCATTGCAGACCCAGCAGTAACGCTGCAACCTCCATGCATGGGTTTCCCTCACCCTCTACATCCACCTTTCTTTTTGCCAGGGGAAGTACCAGTTTCCCTGCTCATGGGGCTGCCAGGACAAGACCCTGAGGACAAAGAACCCAAAATTGCTCCATCTCTGCAGGGAGTCACCTTGAGTCAGGCTTTGGTTGCTGGACATGGACCCATAAAGCCAGCCTGATGCTGGACTCTGCCAGCCAACACAGAGTCAACAGGAACCCTTCAACGATCACTTATTTATTGGCATTTTTGGGGTCATGTCTCCCCCAGCTCTTCCTGTTGATTGAAATAAGAGCTATGTAAACTTATTCTTACACAAACACAAGAAGTTGGGGAAATCCCAGCAAATCCAAGCAACACCAGCACTGCAGCACCAAAGACGGTTTTGGGCCTCATCTTAAAACCAAATCCCCAGCACACAATGGCCAAATAATGCTTGTAGTGACCCAAGAGTTAAAGCAGCAGCAGCAGCCATCTAACAGCCTGCTCTGCAGCCGAAAAGCAATAGATTTTTATATGTATCGCGTGTAATTATTTTCAGAGCTGCTCAATAGGTACAGCAGTAGGAACCTTTAGATGTTAATGGAGCTACACAAATGTATTGCCAGAAAAGCAGTTTTATTGGGGGGGGGGGGGGGGGGGTGTGGAATAAAATAAATAAAAAAATAAATAGAGTTTT
>JAVKLA010000074.1:80880894-80893554 GCA_034782735.1 Sagittarius serpentarius
GTGTGGAATAAAATAAATAAATAAATAAATAGACTTTTCTCAGCACACCACCTCTAGCGCTCCACGAGCCTTCGGTGCTTTCCTTGCCACAAGGAAGGGGCCGGTTTGGGACCCCAGCCCAATCCCCCCTGTCTCCTCCAGCAAAGAGCCTTGCAAGAGATGAAACATCCTTGCAGCATGGCCAGGAACCCCACCTTTGGCTGGACCATGAAATAAGGAGCAGGTGCAGCTGGCAAGATGGCAATGCATCGCTCAGCTTTCCTCACCCCCTGCACCTCGCCCCAGTTTCTCCAGGCTCCGACACTATAGGAAGGGCTTTAAGGACCATTGCTGTGGCTCTCACCCCCCCGCAAAGTGCCTTGCCTGCCTTTTCATCCGCACTGCCACGGTTTCATCCAGTGCCAGCTCTCTCCTGGCAGAGGAGAGATCAAACACGCTCTAGAAATGCCTGAAATAGCTGGGGATCAGGATGTACCAGCTCAAGGCAGCCTCAAAAACAAGATGTTGCTGGTCTTGGCTGAAGTCCTGCAAATTCTCCACCTGCGTACGGGGCTGGGCTGAGCCATGGACCTGCCTGGACAGATGGATGCAGAGAAAGGCACATTGACCCCAAAGCAACCCAAAAACTACAGTGGTGCTTGTGCGTGCTTTGGTGGATGAAATGTGGGTCCACCTCCAGCAGCAGTAAGAGGTGACATCAGCCCCTCTCAGGAATTCATCGTCAACCATGGCCAGAAGCCATCCAACACCCAGGCAAGACAGGAGGCTCTGCACCCCTGAACCGCTGGTGGAGGGCAGCAGCTCTCAGCATCCAGGGATGGACTTAGAACCTGGTGATGGAAGACTTCACACCCCTTCAGCCACCCTGACCACAAAACTACAGTATTTTAATACAAAAAAAACTGATTTTCCAAGACTCTGTGCATACACACACATGCAAAGGATCCTGCAATACAGAATCAATAAGACTTAGGTGTTTGCAAGGTCTCAGAAGCCCTGGGGGTAAGTCGTTCCCCGGCTGGGAGATCCCGAATGCGGTCGCTGCTCCAGCACAAGCACTCCCCGCACCGAGCGCTTCCCATCCTGCTAAATAGCTGTGGGCTGTTAGAATAGGCTGTTATGAATGCATTTCCCCAAGCATCTATAATGCTGTCCTCTCGTGCGTGCATGCATGCACACACACATCCAAAAAGGGGACCACCATTTTTTTTGTTGTGCATTTTCACCACCCGCCCCTCCTTGCTGTGCTCCGGCAGAGATGCAAACCCTCTAGGCAGGGCAGGCGGCTACACAAACCCACATCCAACCCTTCCCTTTCACCCATAAATCCCAAATATGTCAAACCATACAGCGCTGAAATAAAAGCACTTTGTCATTCTCAGATCTTTACAAGGCGAGCTTTAATTAAAACCCGACGAGGCTGGGAGGCAGCCCGTGGTGGGGGCACACTGGAGCACCACGCTCACGTTGCCTGCCTTCCCTGCCTCCGACTTCTACAACCCGCTCCCTCCAAAGCAGGTTCACACGCCGTACATTTGCAAATCAAATTCACATAGATGAGAGCCACCAGGTCACCAAAACCGTGCCCCCAGGCAGGTACCCACCCGGGGAAGGAAGAGAGCATCCCTGTGAACCTCTGCTTCCATAATCTCACCTCTAGCATTCCACTTTATACGGTATGTCCTGACTTCGTTAGCTTTAACAACCTCTTGATCTCCTGGAGGAGCTTGTTATAAAGGGAAAGGGCAGGCAGGTCTATCTCAAAGCACTGGGACCAGAGGATTAGCCCGACTTCAGGCGCAGGAGACACAACCCTGGGCAGATCGCTTAACCTCCCAACACTCCAGTGTCTCCATCCAGGAGGGCAGAAAGAAAAGCATTTCTTTAATCCTCAAGGACACCTTTGAATGATGTGTTAGCATTAATCAGAAATAGCTCCACATGCTCAGCCTCTCCAGAAAAAAAAAAAGAAATAACAAAATCTGGTTTGTTTGTTTTTTTTTAAACCAGATTCCCAATAAAACCAAAGTGATTTGCTGCTCTCAAAGCTTCTTGCATTATTCCACCCAGCTTAAGCAGAAGCTTAATAAATTCAATCCCCACCTCCTGATTTGATTTAGATTTTAGCAGGCTGCTGCTGCGGATGCAGATTAAAACCAACATTAAATTAGAAGAGGCAGGTTTTGTTTTGCTGTTTGAAAGCCGTTGGTGCCGGCCAAAGGGACTCCCAGCAAACTCCGGGTGATGTGCTCGGTGGATGCTCCAGCACAGTGAGAAGCGATGCTGCTGTGCACAGGAGTTACACCGACAGTGTGGACAGAGTAAAATCTTCCATTAAATTAAGAAAAATAATATCATCTTCCATTAAATTAAGAAAAAAAAATGCTTACAAATTAGCTATCTCAGTTTAGTCTGGGCTGTTTGGTGGTTGCAACTGTCTTCATGGCAAGCTGGAAGTCCGCAAATTCATCTTTATTATTACTGGGTTTTAATCCCTTGAGTTATTTCAGAAATGGCAATACTCAAAGCTGACCCTGGGAAGTTTTCATTGCTCCTGGGTCAAGACCACTTTTCCAGGGGCATCCTTCCAACCAGACTGCAGCCAGAGGGAGGGCACAGCAGAAAACCCACAATACTGACAATACAATAGCACGAACCACCTAGCAACTAGGAATTCAAGTAATGAAAATTAAGATATAGTATCTCACGACCAAGATTTTTCCACACAGGTTAAGAAAAACTTACAAAAGGACTTCAGTAGAAACCGGAGACAGTGATGTGCGCCTTAGAAAAATCAGAGGTGAACACACAAATGTCAGCTAAGAACAAGGGGGAGAGTGGGACAAGTATCTCTATTTTTCTTCATAAAGCAAGCACACTTCTACTTTTCCCCCTTTGCAGCGGGCTTATTGCCAACCTCATTCTATATTGTTCAAAGAAATAACATGGTCCAGTATTGCTGGATGCTCTTGAAGAGGACAAAAACACATATGAAAGAAGAAACAGCACGAGCTTCAGTCCTGGCTTCCCCAAGACTATTTACATTTCTACATAGAGCACATGAATGGTTAAGCAGCTTACTTGAAACAGTCCAATAGCTACCCTTCAGCTCTCACAAGCCATCTATTACTAAAATGAAAGCTTTCCCAAACTTTGCTCTTCCCAAGTAAAAAGAGCAAAATACAAACTCTACCTTAAATTAAAAGAGGTCATACCAGACAGCACAATGCAGGGTTTGGATGTCATTTTTCTTTTCCCTATTTTGTTTTTTAAACCACTATTAAAGATAATGCCACGGAGAGAATTTAAAGAGACTCTTGCAGCAAAAAAACAGAGGACTTTCCTTCCAGCCACTGTGCATGGATGCTAACAGCATCCCCTTCCAGCTCTGCACTACAGCAAACGAACTTCTCTGCATTTATTTGCACTGGGTGTGCACTCCTGGGCTGAACGGGGGTCACTGCTGTATTTTTGCCCATTCACTGGCATTATGCCTACCACAGCAGGGTCCCACATCCCCCGTGACTAACAGGTGGTTATTTATGGAGTTATTTAGGCATGCTAAACATGCTTGTGCAAACCACCGTGCTTGTCGGTGCTGCGAAGAGCCGCTCAGTGGGTGCTGTCAGCAGGGGGTACGGAAAGGCACCAGCTCCGGGGGCTCTCCTGGGTGCCTTGCAGCCTTAAATTCCATTCTGCCCCACTTGGCAGTGACTCAGGAGAAAAATCTGCTTTGCCCGTGACACAGCAAGGCACAGGCGAGGTGCTCTGGCAGCAGGGCAAAAAACCTCTGTTAAGGGACTTGTGGATCATTAACTTCCGTATTATTATTTACAATATTGAACATCAGGGCAGATGGCAAGCCATAATCCTCCCTTTCCCCTCCTCCGAACGAGATTTTCATCCCAGAGGTGATTTCTCCCCTGCCCAACCGACAAGCAAAGCCCATATTTAGGTCAGAGCTCCTCAAGCTGTGCCGTGACTCCGGGACCTGCTAACCCCTGCATCTCACCCCAGGCTGGCTTCTCCATTTGCTGCCAGGTACCACCGGCTGGCGAACCCTCACAAGGGTCAGGAAGGGATGGCAGAGGGTTTCGCTGCTTGGTACAGAGCGAGCAGGGATGCTCCGGTGTTACACACCTGTCCACTGCCCAATTTCTGCAGCGCCAGTACCCCATGTTGGGACATGGTGCAAGAGCCCAGCATCCCCAGCCTGAGCCCAGCACCCCCAGCCTGGCCAGCGAGCATCCACCCGTAGCAAGGACCTCTAGTAAGAAAAGACCCATTTCTTCCTCACCATAAAAAAAACCCAAAAGGCTAAAAGGAGAGGTCGTGGCTGGCAAATCAACATTTCAACACACAGCAAGGGACACACATGACCCCAATATCATGCTCGAGGGGCGGGGGGGGGGGGAACAAAACATATTGTGGTTTACTTGTTAAAAAACACAAAAAACATCATTTTGAGCTACAGAATGCAAATGTTAACTTGCTGAGAGCGTTAAATGCAAAGGGAAAGACACTGACATGCTGCAGAAGCATCTCTAATTCCTCAACATGGGAACAAGCAATTTGTGTGTTTCCCAGGGCTGATAAAAATGCACAAACCCAAACAGCCGAGCCAAGGCAGATGAGCATAATCTACACCATGCCTCACATTCTCCACCCTCCCCGTGCTATCAGCACAGAGACGGACCCAGGGAAAGCACACAAACGCACGCCCAGACCATGCCCCCATCAAGGCAGTGCTCCTAAATTTTGGGGAGCATCTCTGTTCGTCCCAGACCGCTGCGGGGTCACTGGATGTGAGCTAGCAAAGCACGTGCTTTGCTGATGCCTCCTAGGTACGGGGATATTTTCCTCTCCCCTGAAGAGCTGTCACGCTGACGGATGGCTCCACGTCTCCCACCAGCACTAAATCTGCTCTGTTTCTCTTTGCTGAATTTTATTGCCCTGCCCAAATTAACTCAGATGATGATTTGCATAAAGTGTCACAGCAGCCGAGCAGTACTCAGCTGCTCGGACAAGCAGCGTCTGCAGCGTTTATCCACTGGCTCGTTAGCAGCATTTCTAATGAAGGGGCATTTAAAAGGCTTCAGTTCATCATTGCACCGGCTTCACCTCACCAACGGCAGAGGTAAAACCAGTACCGAGCAGAGCGGGGCTGCAGGCGAGCCCCGACACCAGGACAGAAATACTGCGGGTACACTTGAAGGCTTTACTTTAATTACAAGTGATTTCCAGGACTAATCAATAGTCTCACACATAACTAACAGCCAACTCGTGTCTTCCCATCCTCTCCCCTACCATTTCTTCTGTGGCATCTCAGTGGTGCTTGTTACTGCAGGCTTAATTAAGACTGACGGGTTCAGCGCCAAGGTCTCAGGCACACACACAGCCTCGCTCTCGCTGCAGCAATGGCCTGAAATGCAAAATCCCTCTTGCTATAAGTCATTAGACACTGCAAATCCAGGTAGAGCCCCAGGTGCTTTGGGACAGCACAAATAAACCATTCAGTCTTAATCTGGGGGGAAAAGCAGTCCCTCCTGGGCTGGGGAATGTAGGCTGCAAGACCAGGATTTGCTCTGAGCAGTGCAACAACTCTTTTATTTTTACTTTGCTCCTCTACTCTTCAAGAAACAACGAAATCAAACCTCTCTGCCAGGGTCAACAAGATTTCACCCGCAGGGGATGCAGCCAGGAGCCTGATGAAATCGTGGGGCACAAGGCAGGGTCTAAGCCTGGATTTAAAGCACGTGCTCCACCGGAGGATTTGCTACAAACCCTGGCAAAGCCCCTCCAAAACTTGATATTCACCAGTATTAGAGAGCTGCACCCAGAGACACCAGTCACCGGTCGGCTGGGTGGGAGACTCTCCCCAGGTCCTGTCCCACTGAAAACCGGGAGCAGGAGATCACCATCCCAACGAGCCACAGCAAGCACCAAATTTCTCTTCTAGCAGGCCCGGCTCGCTCAGCTCTGCAAGATGCTCACCATTTGCTCTACAAGACGCTTACCATCACCACCCAGCCTCTGCCACACTGCCAGAAAGAGGGATGCTCTGCAAATCCCTTAAATCACTGCAGAGTCCCTGGGGAAGCACAGAAAGCCTGGTGCTAAAGCCAACCCAGGTAATTGTGCACTTGACTTGCAGCTCCTCCTGGAAGAGCTGCAGGCATCAGGGCAGCAGCAGTTTGGAGCAGGAGGCTCAAGACCCCCTTCCCAACCACCTCCCCTGAGTCCGGCACCCATGAGGCGCTCACAGCCACACTCCAGCACCACCCACCTCACCCAGCTCCTCCGGTGCTTGTTACCTTTTCTGCCAAGGCATTGATTAAAAAATTGCCACATTGCACAGGATCAAGAAAAAAAAAAATCCCTGACCCAGTGTCTAAGGGGAATCAGGATGAGACCCATGGTCCTAACTTAGCCATGCAGCCAGGTTTTTTTATTCCAGTAAGGATTACTGGGATTTTACAGACTCTTTTTTTTTTACCATTTTAATTAAAAACCCCATGCAGGGGTCAAGTGTCTCCATAGCACGACTTTTACCAAACAGGCTGTCATATTACAAAAGTTAAATCCTTCCAGGCTACTTTCTGCAAATCCCTGTTGATTGGCATTAATTACCCTTCTCTCACCTAATTCTCAATTAATCAAAACTTTGAGCAGCGCTGTGGTGTAATCTTGTCTTCACAGTCCCATTTTCCATCTGAACTCCACGTAAGCACCTTGATGAACAGGCTGGGTTCAAAACATGCTCAATATATACCATATACATTTGATTATTAATAAAGTAGTTAAAAGAGGCCTGTCACCCCAGGTTTTCCCTCTATCTATAAGGTAGCCTCATGATGCTTTAGGGAAACTCACGAGCACGTTCATTCCCCAGTGCAGTGACCACCCTCCATCAAATGATTTTATATTAAAATGATCCTGGGAGGAGCTGGGCTCAGCAGCACAGGGCAACCCTGGCCACAGGATGTAGCCATGGGACACCAGGCATTTCAGCTGGAAAAGTTTAAAGCAGCTGCTGCTTCTAGGCTGTAATTGCGGTAGCACACGTGGCATTCGCGGTGTCACAAGCATCTTCCAAAATTCAGGGTACCCACCACCTCACCCGCCGCTCGAGCCCTCAGCCATCCCCCGCACCAGGCGCTGCTGCACCCAAACAGCACCACCAAAATCTACCTTTAATTGCAGTGCAACCTCTCCACCAGATTGGATTTTCAACCTTGTTAGAAAGAAGTAATTGGATTAATCAACCTGTATAGTTATCCCTTACCTCTCCAGAACTCACGTGTTAAAAACCCTCTTGGAGCATCGCTCCATGCATGCTTAATTCAAAGGGGTTTTGACCTGTAGTTGTATGTATGGGGCATTTCTTCAGCCCTTTCTAACCAGAGGGGTGTGCTGGAACGGCTCCCAGGCCACCTCTGCGTCTTTTTCATTGCTAAGCAACTGAAGGAAAACAAATTTATTACCAAGGATTTAAGTAAGCAACAGTTTACTGGTTATAATTTAAAAACTCCAGCAATAAGGTTTGTTAGCAAGGAGACATTTGATGCCTGGAGACCGGCACCAGTGGTCAAGAGGCAAAGCTGGAATAAGTAAGTTTAATTAAATATCTGAAGTGGTGAACGAATATTCAGACACACCCATTTGCTTAGGAATGGGGGGGGCAGAGAAAGGGTCTTCTGGAGGGAAGGACTGCTCTTGCATATTCATTTCATTGCAGTAATTTCCAAGTCTTTGGCAATGTGACTTGTGCCCAGCTCCGCTTCTCCCAGGACTGTCCATGTGCCAGACCTCGGATTCGCACTTGTATGATGAGCTACTCTATATTACTGTATATATTTTGTCTCTTCTCCCCAGTGAGACAAAGAAAAAAAGCAAGATTTTGCAATCACTAAACTGAAATTGGTTCAAAAACACATCTCCAAGGAAACTCAAATAAAAGGTGGTTGCCTTTTTAACATATAAAATGGACGGTACAGCACAGGTAGGCTGTCAGCTACATTTTCCTCCTTATTTCCTTTTAACTTCAGCTGTCCAGCTAAAATACTGAGATTTTGGCTTTCCAGATCTTCCAGCACTGATATCCTGCAGCCTCTTATTTATATCATGCAGCAGCTCCCTGGAAAACCATCCCCTAAATCCCATATACAATTTCCTCTAATAAACATAGGGGAGACAGAAGCTTAAATATGGAAGGATGCAGGAGAAAACATTTCCATCAACCCCTGAGTTTTGAATTGCAGGAGGAGATTTGGGAGGCGATGCAGTTAGCAAAACAGTGTTGTGTTCTGCAGGAAGGGTTCAACGAAGGAGATCAAGATGCAGAATACTGCCCAAGTGAAGGAAGGGTTGCAAGAAGGGCAACTGCACCCACTTAAAATAAAAAATAAAATATAAAAATAACCACACCACCAAATGCATCTTTTCTAGCCTTCACCTTCTGGTTTGAATTTCCGCCCTGACTTGGCAATGTCCACCACGCATTAGGCAAATCCAAGGTTATCTCTTCCCCTCGGAAGGGCGGATACCCCAGCAGCACACAAACACACACTCCCATGCAGATCAAACAGGGCTCTCATGAAACATCAAAGTGTCCACACAGCAAAACACCCCAAAGAGAACGAGAAAATAAAAACAAATTTAAAAAAAAAAACCAAAAAACTATCACAGCCACCGGGTGCTGCTTCTTCCTTCCCTTTCCCACAGCACAGCTGCTCTGTTGTGTGTCTCTTGGACCGGCACACAGAACAACATCCATATCCCAACAGCAGATGTATTTACTCCTTTAAACATCCCGCCCCGCATTACAGGAGCGTTTCTTTATTCCTCCCAAGCAGTGACATGCTACCTCTGGGCACAGGCAGTGCTGAGCAGATAGCAGGTGCAGAGTTTCAATGCAGGCAAGGCTCAGCTCCAGATCTTCCCATCATCACCAGCAGCATCGCATCGTCCCAGGGACATCCCCGCTATAGGATTTCCATCCCACTATACATCCCCTAGCGCAGGCACAAGGGGGTTTGCTCCAAGACCAGGAAACCCAGTTCCCATCTGAGGGACGCCTTTCGCTTCGGGAAGGACATGCATTTATGGTCACACTTTGGCCGATGCCACTTGCCTTGAAGCCACCGGGTCCCACCAGCGCAGCTTCAGAATTACAACCTGTTTCAAGCAAAACTAGTTAAACCCACTCCTACCACCCGAAGTAGAGAAAAAAAGGATCATTAATGAGAGATGCAAGTGTCAAGTTAGCACAATGAGTAGAATATAATTCAAGAAAATAAGGCATAGCAACTCTGGTATGGGATGTTTAAGGAATAAAATAACCTCAAACCACAGACCTGATAAATATAATAGTCACTGAGATCCATTTTGCATCAGAGAAGTCATGCCCTTGCCTCTGTTCCTCCCAGGATACTGAGCTGAGAGATGCACAGGTGCTTTTCAAGCTTCAGACTATGCCCGCCCTCTTCACCTCCTTCACCCACCAGCCAAGCAGCCTGCCAAATACCAAGCAGTCTTTGCCATCATTTCAGTTCTCCTCCTCCCCGTGGCACCTCTCACCCTGCCGCTCCCTGATAAGCCAGCTCTCCCTGCAAGGACAGCAGCGAGCCCTTACCAGAGCATTATTAAAGCTGCTGTTGGAGCACAGCCTCCCTATTCCCAGCTACGGTAGAGATAAGACCCACTTTCTGTAAACAAATGGTATATTCAGAAATACTTTAGTAAGAGCAGAGACTCAAATGAGAGAGGAACAGGTCCTATCGGAGCATCAGCGAGATGGATTCAACAGGAGAAGCGCAAATATTTGCTTTCCTCTCCTCTCCCCTGTCCTCCCTGTATTGTATTTGCAAAATGGGGTCACTTTCAGATGCAAGACTAAAGGATGCCCGCAGCATTAACTGCGCCATGCTGGAAAGCCACATGCCAAGCAACCCTGCAGAGCGAAACGAGCCCAGCCCAGTGCCCGAGGGACCTGCTGGTCACCTCCTGCTGCTTTTCCTCGATGCTTTCAATCATTCCCCTACAGAGGTGGTGCAGAAGTCCTCGTATTTCCACGCTCCCTCCATTGCTGGCATTTCCAGCCGTGGGCACGTGGCTCTGAGCTCCAGCCTAACGCATCTTGAAGAAACCACCTCAGTCAAAACCCAACGCTGCCCAAGTCTTTGCAAGGTCTGCAAAGACAGCGCTGATGGCCACAGTGATATCCGAGCAGGGGACAATGTGGCCGCCACCAGTGGGCACAGTACAGCCATGAACTGAGCTCATTTTGGCTGCCAGCGCTGATGTCCCCATGAGAAACCCCGAGGGACTGGTTTTCACAACAGCTCTTTTCGTAGGAAAGCAGCTTAACCTGTTTAAAGAGTATTTTAGCCTGTTCTCAGAGCTTTCCCCTCCATTGGCTACCAGCAAAGCACTGTCAAAAGCCTGGGCTTCATTTGAAAGGAAACAACCAAACTAGATATGAGGAAGAAATCTTTCACGCTGAAGGCGGTGAGGCACTGGCCCAGGCTGCCCACAGCGGCGGTAGATGCCCCGTCCCTGTAAACATCCCAGGCCAGGCTGGACGGGGCTCTGAGCAGCCTGACCCAGTGGAAGGGGTCCCTGCCCGTGGCAGGGGGGGTTGGACTAGACGGCCTTTAAAGGTCCATTCTGACCTAAACCATTCTGTGATAACCAAGCCCCAGCATCCCCACTGCCTGTTTCCAGCCAGAAACGCCAGCTAGGAAAGCTCACGAGCCGGGATTTCCCTGCTCCTCTGACACTTCTGAACTCCCTTCAGGATTTGCATCCACAGGAGAAAGCCCACATCTCGTTTTGCGCTGACACTGGGGAAAACAAGTCGCAAAACTCTCCCTGTCAAGAAATAAAGAGATAGGGGCTGCTCTAGTAGCTAGACAGACTACCGCAGTTAAATTTTATTATCAGTCCTAATGTGTGCTTTATCACTACAGTAAATTTATCCCCAGCATCACACATTCAATCTGCAGAAATCAAATGCAAGAGACATCCCCAGCAACTGTTAAAATCCCCTAAAGTGGGAAGTGTTGTGAGCACGCGGAAGTGATGTACAACAGAAGTAGAGAGGTCAGCAACCACTAACCGCATACAGGGGAGCTCAGGGCTCTCTAATTCGGGATGCTCACAGCATCCTCATGGACCGGGAGAAGCCCTCAGCGAGGCTCGTGCTGGTGGCAAGGACACTGCTCTGGCAGGCAGCTGCAAGACATCACCACCAGCATCAGCAGCATCTGGTTATCGAAGGGAGACTTGAATCCTGCAGAGACACATCAAGATTTCATATGTCACTTCAGCCCCACAAATATTCAAGGCTGGTTTAGTGGCTAAAGGCTACTACCATATTTTCACATCTGCCTTGGCTACCCACATTCAGTGCAATCAAGAAAGTGATTATGGAATGAAGGAGACCCTGTCCACCCCCTCGCTGCAAGTTTATTGCTGGAACACAAGATCTACACATGCTTCTCTGGTGGCTTCAGCTTTTCTTAAGCTCTGCCTGGAAATAAAGGGTGAAAAAAGCCAAGTCTCCCTTTTTAACATCCTTAATACAACCCAACTCAACCATCTAACATGAATCCCTTGGATGGGCACTGTGACTCCCAAGAGACTCCTCCAAGCCTGAATCATGGGCACTGGATAACTGTGTTAATACAGCAGCCAACATTTAAAGCAGACGTAAATTAGGTACAAAACCTGTAAGAGAAGTTCAGTGCTGTTTATGAGGTTAAAGCAGGTACGGCAGATGCAGCCAGGGTCTCTTCCATCTCTTGGGGTGTTTCAAAAGCTATTCAGCTTTCAAATGATGAGCTATGGTTCTGATCTGGATTCGTCTCCAGCACATCCAGCTGCTGGGCTGGCGCTTTCAGGCCTTAGCCACTGCATTTTGCTCTGTCCTGACTTGCTAAATTACATACACTTTGTGTGAGCAGGAGGAGTGAAGCCAAGTCCTTCCAAAACAGCCTCTTCCCTCCCAGACAAATTAACTATATTGAAGTGTAGCCTGGCTGCAGGACAGGTTTGTCCAGCTCCCAGATACATTTCAGCTCTTCCCAACTTTCCAGCTGCTTCCCAGGCACGTGAGGGTGAGCAGGCAGGCATCAGCATCACCAGTGCTTACAGACGCAGCAAGACCACCTTCCTGCCCAACTGGGTACCATCGCTCCTGAGTCATCCAAAGATCACACAAGCTCTCGGCATCACGCATGGACTTCAATCAGGGTTTCAACATCCGCTGTTAACGCTTCAGAAATTCCACTTAAGTATTTCATGGGACACAACAATAATTTGGAGTTCAGAGTCCCCACGAACACCCCAGTGACCAATTCACCAAAAACCCAGAGGTATGTGCAAAGGCAATGGGTTTATCTAGACAAACACCAAGGCTACGTATCTTCCAGCTATCACTGTAACAGCGTATAAAAGCAGTGTTTACCAACAGAGGTGCAGCCAAAAAACTGTCAGTCTACTGGCTTCGAAGCTTGAAAGCAGAAGAATCACAGAATCACAGAATGGTTTGGGGCAGAAGGGACCTTAAAGACCATCTAGTTCCAACCCCCCTGCCACGGGCAGGGACCCCTTCCACTGGGTCAGGCTGCTCAGAGCCCCGTCCAGCCTGGCCTGGGA
>JAVKLA010000074.1:80893668-80906748 GCA_034782735.1 Sagittarius serpentarius
TAAAGCCATTACCCCCTGTCTCATTGCTACAGGCCCTACTAAAAAGTCTGTCTCCATATTTCTTCTAAGCCCCCTTTCGGTACTGGCAGGCCGCTCTAAGGTCTCCCCGGAGCCTTCTCTTCTCCGGGCTGAACAACCCCAACTCTCTCAGCCTGTCCTCATAGCAGAGGTGCTCCAGCCCCCAATCATCTTTGTGACCCTTGTTTGGACTCACCCCAACGGGTCCATGTCCTTCTTATGTTGGGGGCTCCAGAGCTGGACGAAGCACTGGGAGGGGGGTCTCACCAGAGCAGAGCAGAGCGGCAGAATCCCCTCCCTCGACCTGCTGGCCACGCTGCTTGTGATGCAGCCCAGGACACGCTTGGCTTTCTGGGCAGCGAGCGCACATCACTGGGTCACACTGAGATTCTCGTCAACCAACACCCCCAAGTCCTTCTCCGCAGGGCTGCTCTCAATCCCCTCATCGCCCAGCCTGTATTTGTGCTTGGGATTGCCCCGACCCACGTGCAGGACCTTGCACTTGGCCTTCAGACGCGAGACTTTAACCTGAGGAAGACATTAACTTGCTTGGTAAAGACGCTTGAAGCTTATTATAACGTGGCTCTTAAAAGAACAAAATTCAGGGAACTACTTAGAAAACAAGAGGGGGTTTTTTATTGTGGAAGACACAGCAATGAAGTCCACGGCTGCAGGCAAAAAGAGAGCATTAAAACCCACCTACAGCTGAATGATCATTCAAAAAGTTGTTTTCAAAAATAACAATAAAAGGTTGAAAACTTGTACCCCCTTCCAGAAACCAGCAGCAGTTCCAGCACAACCCTAGGGTGGAGTTTTTCCCCCAAAACACTATCCACGCAGCGCAGCACATCTTCCCATTTTCAGGTGGGCTCTGACATCGCTCCATCGCGTTGGACATTCACACCAGCATGGCAAATTGCAAGACACTGCCAGCGTTTAGCTTCAGTATGAAATCAAGACAGAAGTGTTGTTGCTGTACTCTGGAAGGATTACAAAGCTATTTTTTAATAAGGGGTTATAATAACTTTTAAGCAGACTAAGTTGGTTTTGCTCAGCTCCTATAGCTGCATAGACAAAACCTTGCACAAAGGAACAACCACAACAAGTTGCTTGACAGAACTTGCAGCACTGAAAATTATGCAGTTACTAGTTAAAAAATGATCTCTTTTGTTGTCTTTGAAGAAAAAGTTGACATACTACAAATTTAAGCATCAGGTTTGGCTTTCTCACCGTTTTACAACATCATAGTGCTACACCTCTGCAATTTCTGTTGCTGTTTTGGCCAGAAGCCCCCAGTAACACAGGAACAGGGATGAACCACATATAAGGTTTGTTTCATGAAGAAAACACAGAAACTTGGCTTTACAAATTAATATTCTTCTGCCTTTATGTACTTAAGATGCACTTCATCAGGTGGACGCCTTCCTGAGCTGGGACATTCAAGGCAAACTCCCACACCAGGTTCCCCATCCCATGCAGGTCGCCAACAGCTGGACCACAGCCACATCATGCTGGACCACAGCTCCCAACACCCTCCATCAACAACACCCTTCAGCCACACCCCTGTGCCCGAGGGAGCATCCCAAAGGCGATGGGCACCCGCAGCCCGGGGATGGTCATCTCCGGGTAACACAGATTTGTTAGAAACCAGTTAAGGCCACCATTTTCTTTTTGTAAAAAAGAAAAACAAAAACAAACAAACAAAAAAAACACCACCAGAAAAAGAAAGTAAACCCATCCTTAACCTGGGAAAGGGTCAGCACAATAAAATAAAATTTTAAAATTATAAATAATTATTAATTATTTCTACCCTGTGAACATTTCTCCCTCCCCCACGGCATTGCACAACCTCTATTGTCTGAAAAGCGTTTATCTGAAAGTGGGTCATGTCTCCTGGCATTACTAAATCTTCCCAAAGTTCCCCTGATTAGTCAAACGCGATATCCTCTCTGACATCTGAGTGATTGAGGTAGTGTGTAATGCCATTTTTCCCCTGAATGAGCCACATCAAAGGGGGTTATAAGCCGAGAGATGGCATGCCGGATAAAACAGTCGCCAACAGATTGTCCCCAAAATATCACCGAGGAAAATTAAAACTGTTTTGTTGGAAGGTTTTCCCTTTAGAAACATTCAGCCTTCAGTACTGAATGTGGAGAGACAAGAAACTGCCTTCAGAGTTGCTGGAAGGATGAAACCTCACTAACTTACGAGCCGCGTGGTCCGATAGTTAAAAACACCTCTGCGCACTAAAGTCCCAGGGATTTTCTATCAGCCACAACATCCAGTCTGCGCTTCACACAGGGACACCGAAAACCATCGTGCTGGAAATTAGGGACAGCGTAAACTTGGGTAATAACTCACAAATGATTGAATATTAAAGCAGAGTCATCCGAGACTAAAAAGGAGAAAAAAGAGTAAACCTGCTACTCAAAGAAGAAAATACCGTTTAAAATTGGGATATAGCAGCAAGTAATCACTCGGGCATAATTTATATCCAAAGGATTCAAAAATATCATCCTTTGGAGCAGAAGGATGCCAGGACCCCGGGAAGATGCTCAGCCGGGACGAGCGCTGCCCCAGGGACCGGAGCTGGGGCTGAGCTCCCTCCTCACAGGAAAAGAACTGGAGTTCCTAAGCCCTTATCAGGTTGGTGATTAGATGAGATCCGGGCAAAGTTTAGCAAGTAACAGCAGGGTTTGCATTCTGCTGATTTAGTTCACGTGACCTTCCAGTGCTGAAACTTTGTACCAGAGCAAAGACTGCCAGGAGACAGCACCTTTCTCAGTCAAAAATTAAAAAAACAAATAAAAATAATACTAAAAAAAATAGTGACATTTTGGAGAGTCTACAGACTTTTTGGCATTGCCAAACAGAATATTCTATTTCTGAGAATAGACTTTACAAAAAAAAAAAGAAAAAAAAAAAAAAAAGGATTTCTGCACGATACTGTTCCTTGGACAAAAAGAGGGGCCCGAGGGAGGCTGCATTTGAGTGAGATCCGCAGTTTTTCTGCCTGATGCTGGACTTCGGGATGCAAATGCCGGTGCAGGAGCGCTTGGGGAGGAAAAGCCTGCGCGCAGCTTGCTCTTTGGGGACTGCGAGGAGTTGTGCAGCCTGCAGCAGCCTCAGCCATCCCACCTTCTCCAGCACAGAGTGTCACGTGCTGAAAGACAAATTCAAGCAAGTTTTTTTCCTAAAAATGATTTAAACCTACCCTGAGGGTTGAGCAAATGGATATTTCAGGTTCTTCAAAGCTAGGAAGCACCGCTCATGTCTGGCATCATGGGGATGGTCCCCACGCTGGGGAGGGACTTCCCTAAAATAAGTGGGTACGAGCACAGCCACCACTTACTGAAACAGAGGCGGGGAGGACAAAGCATGAAAGGATGAAGAGTAGCTCTGACAGCCTCGACTCCAAGTTTATTTTGGCACAGCAAGAGCGCACGAGGCTTCAAAGCAGCTCCCGGTGAGCAGGCAAGGGGCCGGGCAGCAGAAATCCCCCCCCGGGGTGGCAGCAGCATTGTGAGGCTGAAATCCACAGCCGTTCCTGCCACCAGTTGCACCAAAGCACCAGCCCTTTAAACATGAGCATCAATATTTTCCAGAATTGAGATTTTTTTTTTTTTTTTAAAAGGAAGTGTTTTATTTAAGAGCTCTGCCTCCATCCTCCATGGCAGGGCAGACGAAGCATAAGCATTCCCCTCACCCCTCTGCGCAGGGAGGAACAACTTATCACCTCGCTGGGGCAGGGTCCAAACAAAAAAGAAGGCTTTAGAAAGGAAAAGAAGAAAGAAAACAAGCAGAAGGAAAGCAGAGCAAGAGATTTCAAATCTGGCATTTCTAGGCTCCACAGAAGCAAGCCATGACCTTACTTTCTCTCTGGCCAGGGTCTTTATAACACCCAGGGCCATAAAACACATGCCGAGGGAGAGCCAAGTCAAGGGCAGGTCCAGCTCAGAAGCAAGAGTCCCTCACCCAGGGACCTCAGTCCCCTGAAAGCCATCCAGCCACAAAAAACGTGTCCCCAGCGGCACTTCAGCTGCCACGGCCAGACAGGAGAGGAAAAGCAAATTGCATCTCTGCAATGCCAGAATCTGGGGGAGAAACCCCCAATATTCAGAGGAGGGAAGTCCCTGCAGACATCCCCGAGGGCAGCTCTCCACCAGCCCCCGGGTGAGGCGTTCACAGCCCACACAGACACGGCTTCCAGAAGAGCTTTTTAGTGGTGTTAAAGGTCTTGCATCAGCCAAAACATGCCCTTCTCCGTACCATTAACTACAAGACGGTAGTGCAGGTGTTCACGGTCTATCCCAGCAGAGAAGTAATTTCTTACAAGGCCAGGTGGAGACAGGAAAGCAAATGGACAGCACAGTGACATGAGACACTGATCAAACACTGGATGAGTGACACTTGGCCTTTCATTTCCTTCATTATTTTATTTCTGACCACTGAACATGGTGGTGAAGGTAGGTGTCAGCCAGGCAAGAAATGGGCACTCCACGGCCATGGGAAAGGCTGGTGAGAGCCACACCAGTAATCATACATCCACCTCCCGTCCAGGTCTGTGTGGGTCCAGAGCAGGACCTTCCTCTCCTGCACCTCCACCTTGTCTCTAAAACAGGACACATAGTCCTACCAGGAGATGTGCGACCAATCCAAGACCACGGTAGCCCAGTACTGCCACGTGAAAGCCACCTCCAGCTCTCCATCCCCACCCCACCAGAAGATTAAGTGTCCTGGACTGAGACCCACGCCAACCCCAAAGCACTCAGCAGGCACCACTCCTCCACCCCAGATGGACATCACGCTCGCTGCCCAAAACACAGCACCCATACTGTCAGAGCTCAAAGTAATTAAGAAGCATAAATCCACAAGGGAGTTACTCATCTTAATTAGAATGAAAATTATAGCTTCCATCATCTCAGTATCTCTGCATGCACTCGCTGCCTTGAGATACCCTTACGCTGACTTTCTGCTTGCTTGGGGCGTAGCACCAAGGACCAGCTTTGTCGCAGGCATGGGGATCAGATTTTTTTTTTTTTTTTTTTTTTTTTAAAACCAGTTTTCAACACTCATTTCCTAAGACACATGTCATCAGCCCCAGCTGCCTGCTCATGTCCAGCCCGCTCAGGGATTTGGCAGCTGGAGGTTTGCCTGAGCCATCCGAAATCATCTCTGTGAGGCTTTCAGAAGAAACCAGACATTCCCATCACCGCCCCCCTTGGCTTTTAAAAGCCATCTTTAACTATATCAAGGGTCTTTTTTCTTTGAAGAGCGATGACTTGCGAGGACACATCCCCAAGACGTAACATGTCATTTTGATAAGTGGTGGCCATGATTCATCCGCAACACATCCTGCTCCCAGCAGCCCTGTAAATGGTGGTTTGCACTTCCTACCAGCACCTCACACCTCGGTGAGGCTATCGTAAGGGAGCTTGGGCGATGACTCAGGGGAAGGGTGAAGGTATGGATTAGCTGGGTTTAAGTGCCGGCTCCACACCTCGGCGGAGCCACCAAGCGAAACATATCCCTTCATGGAGCCCACCAGCCCGACAGGGCTGCCTGTGGCTCAGCAGGATGGGAAGCGGTCACGAGCTGAAAGGGTTGGTCAACCTCAAGCATAGAAAAGACATGTTCTCAAGGAAGAGCGAAGCTGGAAGCACTTGGCAAATGGAGACTCGTGGGCAGAAGGATGGATGAGAGCCAACGGGAACACCCAAAAGGCAAGATGGACAGGTGGACACAGCACACATCGATTGAGGAGCCAAGCCACATTAGCACCAAACACCTGGAGCACACCAACACTGAGCACCCAGACAACACTAAACCACCCCACTGATACCACCATCAGTGCCCATACAGGAACATGAAATACAGACTGAAGAAGGCGGTGATGGCCATGCATTAAGGAGCAGGTAGCCACAGACAGAGTTGGGGAGGGCAGCAAGACGTGTTGGTGATCTGCTGACCTGCCAGAGCAGGGTCTGAACGTCCTAACAGCACCACCAGCTTCATACAGACAAGCACAGGGAACTAAAAGCCAGCACTAAAAAAAAAAAAACAAAAAAAAACAAAACACAAAAAACCCCCCACACCTGCTGATGGAGGACAAAATAAAGACATTTTGAAAAGTCAAAGGGGATTTGGTTAAAAGCGGTGACGGATGGTGGCATGGCAGGTCAGGAACACACGCTGCTGGAGGAGCTGCACCACCATCCCACCACGCCGTGGGTTTGGAGCCATACCCTGCAATTAAGGGCTTATATTCCTTATAGTAAGGGTTTATAGACCTATGTTGCTTATAGTTCTTGTGGGCCTATAGTCCATCTTTTGACACATTTAACCCATTCCCAGGACTTACAGGTTTCAGTCAGATGGAGAAGACTGGGCATGGGCAAAGCGAGGACAAACGGAGAGTACAGCTTGAGAAAAGGCCACATTTCCAGGCTGCAGGCTCTTTCCTGTAGCGATGTTCCTCTCCAAACCCTCTGGATATCGCAGGAAAGGCAAAGAGCAGAACTACCAAATCCTTAACAGCCTCATTAGTAAAACTGATGAGTTTACCACAACCATCACGTTAAAGACCATTCAAACAAGGAAGGTCACGCAAAACCCATCACCCACCAGCCCCTGGCCCTCCCCAGCCCTGCCACCATCTCTGGACAGGTCTCTGCTCATTTCTGGAGGACCAGGCTAAGCCAAAACCCAACCCCACAAGATGTCTCTTACAGTGGGCCAGAGGCAAACAAGGGCAATCGCTTTACAACAACCAACTCAAGACACAGAAAGCTCACAGTGAATTTTTTCAGTTTTGCTAAATAGCAAAGTCCTCACTAAAATGTTTTGCAAACATTTCAGGTGTCCACCAAAGCTCGGAGTCTTGCTGCAATAAAAGCAGTCATTTTTCTGACCTGAACTCTAGTTCATGCTGGTACTCCTTTAACAGCTGTGAAACGTCTCTGTTTGCAGAACAGGTCAAAGAGCAGACAATAACACCACAAAAAACCCAGCTCGGGGCTTCACCTACACTATCTGCTATTTATTACACCGCCGACTAACTCAGGAGGTCCAAAGTCCATCTTCACGCTGAAGTTAGGCTACTCCTGTGGCCCCTTCCTGGACAACTATGGCAGTAAGGGTATGCTACTCCTTTTTTGGCCATAGCTACAAACTAATTGGCATGTAAACTGAAAGTCCAATGTGCCTAGAACTGCATAGCACTACAGTGAATTGAGATTAGCCTCAAACATTTTCTATATATACATATATATATGTATAAAAATACAGACACGAACATACATAGCCACCTTTCTTGGTCATCAGAAGGGATGCACACATTCACATTTAGGGTCATTATTTTCTACACCTGCTTATTGGCAGCAGAGAAGAATAACGAAGCAAAAATCCTCCCTTGTAAATACATTCCTCAGCAGCAGCCAGGCTGCCTGTGACAAATCCTCTGGGTTAAACTCCTTCCTTAGGGTAAAAAAGGGTAGGACCGACTCATTCCATCCCATTCCACCCCACAAGACCAGCACAAGCCAACCACTGCCTCAGGCTCCGGACCCGCTGCTGTGCCCAGGGTTCCATCCTTCACCCTGGAGTCAACCCAGCAAATCGCTGCAACTTGGGCTTGTGTGCATTGGGATTCCCCTTCCCATCCCCTCCAATTTCACACCCTTAAATGGTATCAGGGCAGGAATTCTTAAAAATAATTTTTTAAAAAGGCAAGTTGACTAATCCCAACCAGCAAGAGGCATAAAGCAGGAATAGGAATCAAGCTCATTAAGCCCTGCCAGAGTCATTCCCAGAGCTGTGCCCCGGCACCTGCACTAAGCTCCATGTTCCTTAGCTCAGTGGCTCTCATCTAACCCCAGCACAGGTGCCATTAAATGCACAACTGAGATGAACAATTGCACGAACAGAAAACGCAGTTATTTTTGCAGCGCAAAGCCCCCGGCGCAGCGTGCCCTGCAACAGGACGTGCATCCGCACAGTGCCAGGACAGCACGGGGCCAATTCTGGCCATCTCCTGCCCGTCAAGGGAGGGAAATGCCCACAAAGCCACCAGCACCCATCTCTCACCTCCCTTGCCCCTGCTCAAGGCCATATAACCAGTAGACTAAACGGTATTTAAACCCAAGTTTGGCTTTGCCTTTCTCTCCTCTGTGCCATCCCGGGGAAGCCGAGGAGGTCCTCGAGCTGCTGCAGAGGTGGCCGTGCCCTTGGCACAGTCCCCAGCTGCAGAGAGCCGGCTGGAGCAATCATACTTTACATTTCAATGCTTTTCTCTCCACGACTGCAGCTAATAACGAGGCAGATCAGGAAGAGACCAGGAATGCCAACAGATCCAGCTCCTTCAGCAAGACAGCCCCATCTTTAAATAAAAATCCCAGCATGGCCTCCAACCTGTCCCTGCCCCTCAAGGCATGACCCAGACATGTTCTCATAATCTAAAATAAAGAAGAGAAAAAAAAACCAAAACCTTCAAACAGCAGCTGCAAATGGCAGAGGCAGGAGTTTCAGGAGCTCTGCAGCAGAGGTCCTGCGGCTGGCCTGCGATTGAACCCCAAACCTTTCCTGTCCCCCACACTTATTCCCAGAAATTTCTTTCTACACAATACACAGAAAATCTTCTCTCTCCTTCCCAGCTGCTCCTCAACCCCAAACCAGCACACAGGCACCCACTAAGGATGAATCCCCCCTGAGCCTTGAAAAAGAAATCATTTTCACAAAGGCTTTATGCCAGAAGGTTTATGCCAATTCATTGACTCAATCAGTGTGTGATCACGCTGGCAATATTCATTCACTTTTGAAAAGTTTCTTCCCAGGGTCAGAAGCCACCAAGCCATTCCAGATACTTCATTTAACACAACAACTATAAGTGAAAAGCAGAGAGTTTTCTACACCCAACACTAGCTATTAGAAGAGGACTTTTTAATGCATTAAGTTCTATCATCTATTAAAAAATACTTGGCAAATAGCAGTCACTTTGCACAACGGGAGAAAAAAAATTAAAAAGATAAATAAATACCCTGGTTTCTTACTCATCGAGAGCTTGCAAGCCTTCTGAAGAGCATCTCTCGAGCTGCACAACACCCCAGGAGCAGAAAGGCACAGCTTATTCCCTAGCCTGGCAGAAGCACTATTTTGCATGATGTTCAGAGGCTACGCTTAAATTAACAATTAACATATTTTAAGAAGTACCTTTAAGAGAGCAGAGCATCCAGAAGCAAAAGCAATTATATTTGTCTTAGTAATATGAAGAGCTTCCCTTTAGAATAATGAAGGCTAGCCATGCAAACAAGTCTAATCTCCGGTTTAATGCCGCAAATCAAACTGTTGCTGGAGACGGCATCTTCCAGGGGCCGCGTCCTCCCTCCATCCCGCCCAGCACCCAGCTCGGAGGAGCAAAGCATCCCCGTTATCTCATTACAGAGTAATGCTGGCATCTGCACAGGCTTACAGGGATTGGACTGCAGTTACCTTGGCAGTAGTTTAGCTGCATCAGCAACAGGTTTCTTTGGAGGGCTCTGGCTGGAGAGGAAGGAAAGAGCATTGCATGCAGGCAGCTGCCTTTGCCTCCTGCTTCAGCTAAACAGGGTCCGAAAAACTCCCCTGCCCAACCGCAACCAGTTTGGCCGGGAACATCCCACCGCTACCGCGCTCCAGCGGGAGCCCTGGGGACACGGCAGGAGCAGGACTGGCCCCAGGCAGCCTTAGAAAGACGTTTGCACGGGGTAGCTGGGCGATACACAGGTCAGGCAAAGCTCCAGCAGTTCTCCATCTGGAACAGGTTTTTGCGAGCGGGAGTCATTGATGTCACTATCTCCCCTACTCCTCTTGCACGCACTGGTGCCAGCGGCTCCCGGACCAGGTCTGCACCCTTTACCATTCAGCTCCGATTCCGCTGGGACACAAGTCATACTAAACTCCTGTCAGCTTCTGCAACAAAATAAAATCCGCAGCCAGATAATCCTGAAGTCCCCAGGTACTTCACTGGGAGCGAGAAGAGTATTATAATGGTCTCCTCATAACTATTTACCCAAGTGGAGTCCTACGTGCTTGAAGGCTGATGCAGTTTTGGAACGACTCTCATGCTCATAATTAGGCACAGCTGTTAATTATCTTGTTTGATGGGGGCTATTAAACACCAGCCATCCCTGCTCTTAAAGGGGCACAGATGGAGACACCAAATGGAGAGGGCCTCCACCGAGGAGCTCAGAGCTGCTGGTGTTTCCAGGATGGGCTCCCCTCCAGTTTAAGTGCTCCTCAGGGCAGTGCCCAGTCTAATACAAGGAAACTCATCAGCATGGCTTAACAAGCGTGAACTTAAGCACCAAGACAATACTGCATGTCCCACAAGGCCCCAGGAGATCTTCAGCAAGTGGAAGTTAAGGGCTCTCTACAGAACACAGCAGCTCCCCATTGCAGCCCAGCAGGAAGGGGAGGTGGGAGGACCCGAGAAGTCCCACTTGGCCACTCCGAAGCCAGTTTCCCTCATCCCGGTTCAAGAAGGAGGAGGAAGGACTCCAAGGGAGGTACTGTTGTGGCTGTGCTAATGCCAACACTGCACATCGGATCGATAGGCTTTTAGCAAGACAGTCGTATTGATTCCAGCAAGCCGGATCATCCACCTTCCCTTCCTCTGCATCTTCCCTCAAAAAAGCCTCATCCCCATCCAGCCGACAAGGTGATCCAGGCAGCCTCTCCTCTGCACTTGGAAAGTCATCTCCTGAACCATAACACCCCACTGAAGCTCTCCCGCTCTTCTTTTCCTCTGTTCACCCCCATGCCCAGTTACTCTGTAAGAGCATCTTCCAGCAGCCGTGCGCAGAGGGCGCGTCCATGCCCCGACTGCTCCGGGCAGGGCAGCCCTCCGCAGCAGGTTGTCTTCTCCCCACCGCGCTCTCGGAGGCCTCTGCCATATATGAGCTACAAGTGCCCCAGTGGAGCTACAGGCCACGGGGCCGAACGCCCGCATCCACACAGAGGGGATGTACAAGCGAGTGCCAGAACCTTCCTTGATGCTTTCCACAAGCAGGCTAGAGAGGAACACATCTGCTTCATCTTGGGGACCTCCATCAGCAACTGGCACCCATCAGCATCTTAAGGCTGTCGGGTTTGTTGTGTTTTTTTAAAGACTCCTTTGCTCTTTTTCTTACATACTTAAAGTCACAGGAAACATTTTCCTGCTGCTTCAAATCCCAGAGCCAGCACAGAGGCCCCATGAAGAAGACAACTGAGCAGGACAGTCCTAAATTTCACTGCAACATCAGCGCTCAGCCCCACAGATGACCCATATGGGTTCAAGGCACCATCCATGGCCCCAACACCTATCAGCTGTGTCCCTAACATGTCACTGCAAGACAGATGGACACCAGCAGAAAGGCCAGTGCAGCAACACCAGCTCTCTCCAAGAATCTTTGTTGTTATTAAAAACACATTAAAAATTAATGCTATGCACAGATTGTCACCAAATCCCCATCACTTCCCACGTGCCTCATCAAAAAGTCCCTATACAGCACCAGGATCACAAGCGATGCCCCAGCAGGCATCTTATACCCATTTCAACAGATGAACAGGAATATAAACCCAAGCAATTTAGCATAAAAATACAACACAGATTAATTACCTGCTCGTCAAGCTGAGAATCAATTAACCTGGTTGTTATAATCACCCCACAGATAGGGATAACACAGCGCTTGCAGCCAGCTTCCCTCCTCCACAGGGATGCTTGCCATCACATCCATGCACTCATCCGCTGAGATGCTGCGGTAGGCACGTCGGAGGAGTTTAAGGCACGTCGGAGGAGTTTAAGCCACGGCTTTCCTTGTCCTCCCCTTCAGGTTTTCCAAGGGAAAAAGGTTTTCCAAACCTGAGACTTCGCTTTTGAAACGCTCCCGAGAAGGACATAGGTCAGCCCGCTCACAGACAGCCCTGCTCAATCCAGCGGGGCTTCTTAAATTCTCACAGGTTCAAAGGAGGAACTATCAGATTCACGCTTCATCCTGCATCCGTTGGATATCAACAGCCAAAAAAATAAGTGGTAACCCCCAATATTACATAAAAGCTGCCTGCAAAATGAGTTACAGAAGCAGAAATCTGCAGCAAAGTTAAGCCCGGGAGACTGGCACAGAGACAAAAAGTGGTTCCTTGAGAGGGCTGGTGCCAATCTGGCAGCATCTCCACGCTGACCACGCTCACAGGAAGAATTTAAAACACTAAAATTCTCATTATTACAGCAGATGATGCTGGCACTTTATAGTCTTTCAGCAAAAAAAACATTCTGAAGCCAAGCACTTTTCTCGATGAGCCCCTGCCTAGCATTATTGATGGCTTTTACTAAGCACATTCCCTGGATCCTGGCTGCCCGCAGCACTCCCGGGTAGCCTCGGGAAGACGCGGAGCGCAGGGTAAGGGCTCTCTCCCTATCAGTTATCGCTCCGTATCAGGCAGATCTCCCGCTGAGTGCGAGGAGCTCTTTCATCAGGCCAAGTCAATCGGCAAAGATCTCTCCAGACACAAACCTCTTGCTGGGAAAGGGGCAGAAAGCCCCAAACCGCGCAAGGTGCATCCCCCAGCCAGTTTTAGCCAAGGAGCGGGAATACCCTGCACCCTACCCGAGTATCCCACAGCCACAAAATAATAAGAAAAGAAAAAAAAGAACAAAAGTGATCTCTTGTCTAGATCCAAAGCTCTGCTTAAAAATCAGAACCCGAGGAGCTTCCCATCATCACGACCACCACTTTTTAGGCGCAAATCTGGGTCTCTCTCCGGGAAGCGATGGGGAGGGCGGCTGGCTGCCACCCCGCCGGCACACCGAGGGCCGGCCCGGCGATGCGTAGCACCTGCGAGGCCATCAGCCATGTTACCTTCCCCACTTGCCATGAGGAAGCAGGTGCGTTTGATCGCACCTGCGCCAAGGGATTACATTCGGGAGTTGCGGAACAAAAAGGAGCCTGGAAACCGGGCGCCTCAGGAGCATTTTGGTTAGTCGCGGTAGTTGTAAGGACAGGTATTTTCGCTCTCCCTCCATCCTGATGTTTTAGGAATATGGGG
>JAVKLA010000074.1:80906792-80946380 GCA_034782735.1 Sagittarius serpentarius
GTCTGTGAGGATTTGGGGAAGCTGAGCGTGTTTTAGCTGCGTGTTGACCCGCTCTGGTGACGGACCCCGCGAAGGACGAGGCCAACGCCGCCACAACCGCAACCCACGGGAGAAGTTCACCCTTCCCTCCACAAAACCAGCTCCGTCGTTCACTCGGGCGGGAGGGGCCGCTCACCGCCGGGGCGGGAGGGGGGGGGGACGGGACACGACACCCGTCCCGGCTTCCCGGGGCCGGTCGGTACCCGCGGGGGAGACGATACTCGGGGGCGGTGGGGGGGGGGGGGTGTTCCCTCCGCTCCCCGGGCACCTGCGGGCGCCGTCCCGGGGGGTGCGGGGAAAGTTGCGGGTCCCCTCCACGACTGGGAAACAACCGCCTCAAAAAAAAAAAAAAATAAAAAAAACAAAGAAGGAAGACACACACCCACCCCACCCACCCCCTCCCCGCTCACCTTGGTGTAGAGCTGCGCGGCGGACATGGCCGGGGCGGGCAGTGCTAGGCGCGGGGCATGGGGCCGGCAGGCAGCGAGCGGCGGCGGGGCCGCCGGACCGACCGGCCGCCGGACGGACAGACCGACCGACCGACCGACCTTTACACCCGCCTCCGCTCGCCGGGACGCGGGCAAGAGAAGGGAAGGGAGCGGCGCGGCGCGGGCGGGGGGGGGGGGCAGGAGGAGGAGGCAGCACTGCTCCGCCTCCGCCGTGCCCCGCTCAGGTATGGGGCGGCTCGGCTCGGCTCGGTTCGGGTCGGACTCGGCTCCGTTCGGGTCGGACTCGGCTCGGGCTCGGCTGTGCTCGGCTCTCCCGCTCCCCGGCCCCTCTCACTGTCGGGCTCGGGCGGGGGGAAGCAGCGCTTTACCTCGCTGCCTGCGTCGGCTTTTATTACTTTTTTTTTTTTAAAAAAAAAGCCCTTTCTTTATAAATATTTTTGCTTCCCCTCCTCGGTTCGACCGCTTCCCCGGGGGTCCCCCAGAACGAGCCCCGGCTCCGGCCCTCAGCCCGGGGCAGGGTCCTCCCGGCAGCGGGAGGGAGCCGCCTCGCTTCCTTCGCGTGAGGCGCTGAAACCCGCCGCGTTCGTTGTTGGGTTTGGGTTTGTTTGGTTGGGGTTTTTTTTCCCTTTTATTCTTCTATTCTTCTTCCTTTCCCACAGAAGAAGAGTAATTAGGCCCCGAAGCGGGTGCCTCTCGCTGGTTTGAGGCTCTGCCGTCCCCAGCAGCCGCTGAGGATCACCCATATATCGGGGTGCAAGGAACGGCTTCACCGGGGTGTCCTCTGCCAGGACACACCTGTGCCTGGGACAAGCGGCGTTGCCCACATCAGCCCACTGGAAAAACATTCAAGGAACGCACCGGGGACGGGTTTTTCTCCGTTGTCTCCTGCCTGGAGGTGGGTTTGGGGTCCCACCACCGACACGGTCCTTGCTCTTGTGCGCTGCTTGTGTGTCACTCCATCCTACAGCGACGTCAGGAATTGTTTCTTAGGCAGAAACAGCCAAAAATTGTGCCCGGCCTGTCAGTCCGTGGCCATGCTGCCTCCCTCCATCCCACGGGAGTACCCTGTGCTTCAGTTCATGCTTACAAGGCACTTTTTGAGCCTGAGAAGGATGATGCAAAGTATTCCTAATTCATCACTATTGCTATTCGTTATCATTCAAGGTATTCTGCGTATTAACTAAGCAGGCAGAAAATGTCCTCAGCGGGGCTTATTCTCTGCCACAGTTGCTTACTCCCATGGTTTCGGGCTGTGCTGCTCACAGAGCCCCCACAGCCTTTCTTTACAGCGATTGCTGGTGGCATCTCACCCCCTGCTCCTCATCCCTTGGGGGGGTGAAACTACCCCCCCACCCCCGTTGACATCTTTTTCCTTACCGCCCCCCCTACCCCCACCCCCCCCGGAAGCCTGGTAGGGAGCAGCACCAGTCTAGTGGGAGGACAGCCAGCATCGCAGATATCTCCCTTTTCCAGCTCTGATGTCCTTGGTGAATCCAAATAAATTGCAGGTGGCTCTGGGGGAGTTTGGGAAGGAGCAAAGAAAGGGAGAACAAAAACCTGCACCCTGCCTGGAAATTACCCTGGGTAACACATTTGCCAGCATAATCTCTGCAAAGCCTCCAAGATTGCTCTGTAAGGCAAACAAAACTTGCTCCTCTCCTTTTACTAAATCAACTGTAGAAACAAAATGTGAAGTACCGGCGCAATCAGGAACAGAGGTTTCAGTGAAGCAGGGTAGCAGTGACAGCCCAGAGGCAAAGCACAGCCGTTCCCATGAAATACCAGCTGGTGCTGTGTGTGATTTTTCCATCAAATTTATCATCATCTAAAACTTTAATTAAAGTTAGAAAACAAAAACCCGGAATACATACAGAATCCCTGAAGTGTGTCCTAAGTGCTGAGTTGCTGGAAATTACCTCTTTCGGAAGGCAGAAGCTTCTTTCCATGTGGGAATCAAAATTTGTGTTGAACGTAATATTTAACAAGCACTGGCTCTTAAGTAGCATTTTATGGTACCACCTCTTGCATTCACATCGAAGGCACTTAGAGGTGAAAATGAACCAAATACCTCTTCTTTTCCCCTCTAAGCAGAGCCAGTGGCTTCCTTGCAAGTACAGAACGGGTATTGGAGATGTGTGTGCTCCCCCGGATGCTCACAGGTCCCAGCCTTGTCCCTGTGTTGCAATGACGCATGGAGACTCCAGGGACAGACAGATGGATGGACAGGAGCGGCGAGGGGCTCTGGAGGGCTCGGCGAGGCGGGCAGGGTGCTGGGGCCGGAGCTGGAGGTTAGGAGCAGAGTCACCTGCTCTGCAACAGGCACCCCATCATTCCACATCAGCTTTGGGGTTTTATTTAGGTAAAGGAGCGAAAGCGAGTTTGCTGTTGAATTCAGATGGGGAGGAGAAACCAGCGTTTACACAGTAAAATCCCCTGAACCCCAAACTACAGTTAACAGCGTTGAATTTTGATGCACGAGCATCCCACAATAACCCCATCCTGAAATCCTCCGCAGAAATACTTTGCAGCAGGATCTACTGCTGAGAGCATGGGTGGCCAGGGGTAAAACGAGAGCTGAGTCAACTTTATTCCTCAAAATTAGGGGCAATATCTGCACAGTTCAAAGTACTTTAAACTCTCTGCGTGTGTATTAAGGTTTGCAGGGAAAGGTCTGTGCTTTCGCTGGCTGTCTCTTGTACGTGACACCGCCTGTGCGGGGCATGGTAGCAGGTAATGCAAAAATATGGAGCATCAATTCTGACAGCTCCAAATGTCATCGGGACGGAGCTGACTGTTGCTAAATACAACCCCAGGTCCTGAATTTTTGCATGCGGAGTTGTCCCAACGACCTCGAAGCTGGACTTCCCTCCTCTCGGGCCATGCGTGCAGAACTCACCATGTGCACAGTCCATGTGCACATGTCTGGACACAGTCCTCGGGTCTGGCAAGGGCTGCGGTGTCACCATACCTTGGGCATGGTTGCACTGGCTGTTTCTGCAGCAAGTGTTCCCACCTGTGTTAAAGTAACGACAAATTAATCAAGGTGTTAAAACAATGAATAATTAACAAAGAAGGATTTTCCTGCAAATAAAACTGATTCTGTCCAAAGTCGGATGTAGCTTTGCAGCGAGCCTCCAGCCCCGAAGGTGCTCCCAACAGCCCCGGGAGCCTGCAGCCCAGCCCCAGGGAGCGGGGACCAAGCCAGCACCATGCCACAGGGCACCAGGAACTGCTCCCCAGCACAACGCCTCGTGTGTGGCCAAAAACATCACCGTGGAAAGTCCTGGGGTCAGTATAAAAGCCCTTGTGAGCACACGGGTGGGCGCAGAAAAGTCTTAAAGCCTTGGCAAGTGCCGGGGGTTCAAACCTGGGAGTAGGTCTGGGATGATGTGATCGGGGACTGGTGCTCTCAGCTCTGCCACGGGCAAGTCACCGACACACTCTGCACCTCTGCTCTTCCTCTGTCAACATGAAAAATGTAATAAAAAAATACAGGAAAGAATATTTTGGGAAGCTGTACTACCTGTGTGAACGAAGAGGCCGTAACTGCCTGGTTTTTGAATGCCAGTGGTTTTGTCTCTGGATTGCTCACAGCCCTGGTGCAGGGGAACGTCACCCAGCCACGGACCAGGCTGCTTCACTTATCAGCGGTGTCCCTGTGCTCTCGGTTTAATAGATGGTTTGGCTCCAGGATTGCTCACTCAGGGGGAAATACCAGGCACATGAGTAGTAGCTAACGCTCCTGAGGTTCTCGGGATGTGTAAGCCACAATTTCAGATCCGTTTTGCTAGTTATTGCTTGCTGGTGCTGTAAGTCACAAATCTAACGTGAGCGTTGGTTGGAGGGAGGCAAAGGCACGACCAGACTTTGAAGCATGTGCTACTCGGTGCCCTATTTGCCCAGTTTACTGCGAGGACATCCAAAAAGATGGAAATCAGTAGGATTAAGGAAACTCTTCAGTCCTGAAACAGAAAATCATTCTTACTGCTTTGCTTACCTGACTGTTAGGAGCAGCGAGAGGATGCTTCTAAAGGAGTCTGCTGACCCACCCAGCTGCTCAGCAGCCGGGTACGAGCCTTAGCTGTTCTTCTAGACCCACCCGACAGCTACAAAGCACTCAGCAGCAAAGGGGTCAGCCCCAGCAACATGTTCATCTACCACTAGTTTTCTCTCGGAAGAGCTGGGTTGCCCATTATCCCATGGGAATTCATTTCTGCTGAAGGCAAACCTCCTCCACTCTGATCTTTTATTTTTGTGCCGACTTCACGATCATTGCAGGGGAATTTTGCCTCCAGGAGCCAGAGCCCAGACACTTTATAAATGCTTGATAGCTCTGACCACCTCTTCTGAGTTATTATTTTATTAAAAAAAGATTTATTATGGTTCTGGATGGCTCACCAATGTGGTATTTTTTGTCTCTTATACTGGGTGTACCCAATGCCAGTGTCACAGCCTTTAATAACATGCTTTAATTAATCCTGGAATTCTGAATGTGCTATTATGTTCATTTTTCAAAGAGGGGTCACAGTAGTAAAGAAAAATCTACATTGCTTGCGCAGTGCTACACCAGGAATCTGTGGCAGACCAGGAAATTAATCTCTTAATCATTCTGCCGATTTGACCCAGCGGTGAGAGCAGAGACCTATGCCTACCTGAGCTCTCTGGACTGATTAAACTGTTTCCATTATCTGGGATGGCCTTTCCCACCCACAAAATAGGAGGAGCGGCTCTGAAGTCCTCTGTATGGCTTGGAGATGGCCGCTGAAAAGCACTGTGTAAGGGCTAGACGTCACGACTAACCACCCACCTCTCCCAGTTTGCAATGTCTTCCCATTTATGAATGTTTCCTTCCTCAGCGTCTGTCAGAGACAGACCCTCTTTGGATAAAAGTGATTCAAAGAACAAGACACGAAGAGGCTCCACTCTGGTCGCCTGTCTTGGACGGTGTGAACTTGTCCCTCTTCCATCTGCTGTCTCAGGAAGCTGCGCTCAGAGTAGTTTTGTCCGTAAGCGAGGATGAAACCCTCAGCAGGGCACAACCTTAGGGCCAGGTTCTTCCACCATTTACACCCGTAATTAGCTGGGTTGCTCTGCTAAGATCACTGATACCGTTTCAGATTAAGACATCTCTACCTGACCTTTTGCAAACGGCTGTGCAGCTTTCTCCACAGACAAAAAAAAAAAAAAGCCTTTGTCAGTTTGGTGTCTGCTTTAAACCAAGGTGAGGCAACTGCGCAGGCAGTTTATTCCTGATTCATTCCAAGGGGCCTGGGAGCTGGGGCTCCTGGGCTCCGATCCTAGCCGTTTATCAGCTTCTCTCTGCATCCGTTCCTGTTCCCACACAACAAAAACCACAAGATTCCTGGTACTTGCCAACAGGGAGCCAAACACTCAAAAGGGAAGGTAGGGAGGAGAAAGAAGGTGGAGGAAGGGCTTGGTGAGGGATGGAAGTTGGAGAAAAAGGTGGAAAAGCAGGGGCTGGAGGAAAGACGGTAGAAGCGAAAAAGCTGAAGGAGAAAGAAACATCTGCAGATAAGCAGCTACGAAGACTCAAACAGAAAAATGTGAGAAAGGAGGCAAAACATTGCCCAATGCCACAAAGTCTATGAGAGCAAGAAAGGATACGAGGTTGTAAATGGATTCTTCACTTCCATCCTCTGAAAAAGGACAGAGGAAAAACTGATGAAATCTATACCGGGGAGCTGGTCGAGGGCAGTGCCATGGGGAGAAGCTGGATTGCTCCCACCTGTCCTCCTTGTGTCACGCACTGCTCCTCCTGCATAAAGGACAATCTGGCCGTTAACACAGGGGGGCTGAGAGTGCAGTGAGGAGGCGTCCCTTTGCCCCACTGCCAAAACCCTCTCGAGACCTTCCTGTTGACATCTGGGCTTTTTTTTTTTTTTATTGCTCTGTCTTAAAATACTGCTGGAGCTCCACATCCTCCCCCATTCTGTGTGTTCGGACTATGGCACTGGTGGCAATCCAAGGCAGTCCAAAGAGGCAGAGTTGCCATCAAAATTATAAATAACAAACCTTTTTGCAGGAAAAAGATTACTTCAGGCCTGCACAACTAAATCTGTCCAAGCAGAGGTCTCGCAGACTAGCTTTGGGGCTCCGATATTCCACAGATCATTCAACAGCTATCAGAATGCAGGCAAAGCCATATCAGCTCTTTACTGTCCATCCCATAGTAAAGTAGATTCATAGTTTTATATTTAACAAGGAAAATGAAGATGAGTCACCAAGTACTTTTTGTCTAAATAAAAAGATTTTGCAAATATTTGCAGTTTGAAATGCATTTTAATAAAAGTTTGCTGAAACTCTTCTACGCATTTTCTTTGTACAGATTTTAAAGAATGCTACATATCATTCCTGTCATAATAATACATTATTATACTGCAGAGAACATACAGTATTCTTGTATCAAAATGTCAAACACTTCGTTTTGGATCGGTCATTTTGTCAAAAAAATCCATAGGGAAAAAATAACCTTTAAAATACTCTGTTTCTTGTATTTTCCAGTTAAATATTTTGAGCGTCACAGTGGAGAGGGGTCTGCTAGCTCGAGTCAGTTACAAACACTCCTAGAAAATGTTTTTAAAGGCAACTCAGTGAGCTAAAAATATCACAGTAAGTGATCTTCTCGAGAGTTAGACGTTAGTTTTCTTCTCAGAGGGTGGGTCTTTGCTAGTTTCTCATAAGGCCTTGATAGAATGTCCTGTACCCTTTCTCGGTAAGCGCTCTCTGCTGCTAGACCTGATTCATATTCTCGCTGCTTCTCTTCTTCCTCAGCATCACGGGCCTGTTGTCGATAGGCAATCTGAGCCTCGAGTTGCTCTCGGTATTCTTTTGCTTCCTTTACTTTTCTGGAAATGACATATGAAGAGCTTATTGATGAAGTGTGGGTAAAAAAAATAAACAACTTGTTTTATTATTATTATTTAATCTCTTGGCTTAGATTAACCTTAGACTAAAGAACCATTCAAAACTCCTTTTAGGGGTTAAGAATAACCACCGGTCTATTAACCAAATGCTAACCTTACATTCTTCGGAGAATTAATTGCATTCTGTTGTATCTTATAAAGCAGATTGCAAAAATCAGCGCTTAACAACAAAAAAAAAAAACAACCAACCCGACAGCTCCTTGTAATCAGCATGCCTTCCCTGCCCCTCACAGCGGCGGTGAGAGGACAGAGAATGAGCGTCAGGTCTCAGTCCCTCCCTAGCTCAGGCTCATCGCTGCAGCAGCCTCAGAGCCCATCTCCACTCCCTCATTCTGAAGATAACAACAGTTACTGCCAACGGGGAAGGCAGGGTGCAGGCTCCTGCTGCTGCCTTGTACTGATGTTCTAGGAAACAGCTGTCAGAAGAAATCATTTTTCCATTCTACCTCGAGACTCATATATTCCTTTCACTACCCTCCGGAGCAGCGGTGCAAGTCTACCTACGTGTTCAGGCACTTCTGGAGCAGGAGTCACACAGACACTTGAAACACCAACGGTCTAGTCAAGACTTGTGCGCCAACGCAACACAGCTGAACCACAAACACGGACACCGCTAAATGCCATCTTTGGTAAGTGAAGCATATTCAAAATCGAGCCCAGCACATTTCCTTCAGAAAGACGAGATTTCTGCTGTAGCCAGGAGATTGTTACCAATACGGCCATCAGAGAACGCAACAGATACTGGCTCTGGAAGGAGCTACTCTACTCAGTTACCTCCCACGGACAAGTGCGGAGAAAGGGCAGGAGTACAAAAGGGAAATTGAGTAAGTGAGATTAGGCCCTTTGCCCTGGGTTTTGCACGACACCCAGAGGAACAGTTCAGCTACTGCGTATAGCTGTATTCTCACCCTGAGGAACTGTAAGCTAAGGAGAAGCCCGTGCAACTGGGTTACGTGCAGTAGTCTGGTATTTTGGTGGCTGACTATATGATTGTTTAAGGAATGCGTGTGGGTGGAGTTTAGCAATAAGCCTGAACACACTAGTTCTCCTAGGTAAGTAATGAACTAACCTTTCATTAACCCTCCTCCCCAAACCTCTGCCGCTCCTAGTAACACCTCAGAGGATGAGGGGGTGTATTTAATAAACATGATGGATGTAAGTCACACAATGGTCCAAAAAGACCAAAACAAGGATAGGTAATGAAATACCATTATTTTTGTGATGAGGTCAGGATTAGTGATTTAATACCGACTGCAATATAACGGAGCTGCTGTTGAGCACTTTGGAGCAGAGTCTCTCTGAACAGAAGAAAGCCCACCCAGTGCTCTTAGAGAGTTATCTGAAAAGGAGAATTAGCCGCTCACAAGTTTAAAAGATTGATCTGCAATGAAATGAACCGATGGCACAAAAGAAAAATACCTTGCGTATTTTTCTTCTTCTATACGTTTGAGTTCTGTGATTGCTTCAGCTAATAACCTCCTCTCTTCAGCAAGTTCTTCCTGCTCCTTTGCATTTCTCTGCACTGCAGAAAAAAAAAGAAAAAACAAACCACTTTTAGAAGCTAACAGCACTGCTAAGCTTGAAGGGACAGTGAGAGTGTACTCAAGCCAAGTAGCCTGAATAGCAAGCCTGAGTTTTGTTGCTTCTGAAGAGGCACACAAACAATGGCAAGTGTATTCTCAGCTTATTTGTTTTTCATCCACTCAGAATAGAAAAGATTTCACATTTAGAACGTCATAATAATAATAATTAATACTAACGATTGCTTGCTCATACAATCCTTACTTTACTAGGCTTTGCTCTGGTGATAGCAATGGGAAATTAGTGTAAGGAATGCCTCGAGGAGTAAAGTTTCAGAAGCAGATTCAGAGACGGTAGCATTGTTGTCCACTCAACCATACAGCCCATGCATGCTGGGCCAGACGGTCTTCCCAAAAGCAGAGTGTTGTACTCCCTCTGCCTTTGCCAAGACTTGCATTCATGCGATAGGTTCGGTGCACAGACAGCGAGCTGTTACTACTTACACTTCTCCTCAATCTGCAGTTGTCTCGTATTCAGGACATCTTTCAGTAGCTGCTTTCTAGCCTCCTTTTCTAATCGCGTTTGCTCAGCCTTCTTGGCCCAAACCTTCGCCATCTCTTCATCGAGGAGCTTGTCCACTTCTTTTTCTCGACGTTTGTCCTCCTCCAGCTGTCGTGCCAGGTGTGCCAGGTAAATCTGTTGCTCCTTGAACAGCTCTTGCTGCAAACACACAGACATTTGCAGATCTGAGTAAATTAGTTCAAAGAGCCTTTCAAAACATGAAGTGGTGGTTTGCAGCCAATGTGGAAACTGGGAGCCTAGAACACCATTCCAAACCCTGCCATGGGAAAGGGCTGTGCAGAATCTTCCTCCCGGCCACTCGACAGTGCCTGGACCACAGCACAAGAGCAGAACAAATACAGAGTGCTCCCTTCCCCCATAGCAGCCCAGATGCCTACAACGCAGACATTTTACAAACGTTCCACACCTGACCAGGCTATTTTACCATCACCTGCATTAGAAGCCTTGGGCTCCAATAAATAGAAAAATAAATAATAATAAATATCAACTCCTCTAATTTTGTGCCAAGGTCTAACAGTGAGTTTATGCAACTTCCCTAACCTACATGAGCTTCTAAATACCTTGAGCAGAGTAATGAATGCAGCTCCCTGCTCTGTCGTAAAGTTACCGTGAGACCCCCTTTCACCCTGAAGCTGGACAATCTACTTGTTTTAGATTTAGGAAGTGACAGACACATCCATCATTTCACGGCATCTCCAAGATATTTAACGTGAGGTTTTGCATCTATATATCCTGCTATTAAAGATTTAAAACCATTTCTTAGTATTAATGAATTAGAGTAAGTTAAATATTTACTTTCCTCTGCAGTTACAATATTTAATATTTCAGGTCCGTGAAAGAAAAGATATTTTTCTAACCTCCATTACATCCATGAAGTATAAGGATGAAAAAGCTCAGGTGATTTTTACACAATGAAATCAGAATAGAGGGACAAGATTCCAGGATTTCCTGAAAGCCCCCTTCTTTTGTCTAGCCTGGTAGCGCTACTGATTACAAAGCATGCTTTAAAGTACTTGCTGTGGTTTTAACAGATAATGGGCTTCTTCAGAGAAGCAGAGTCCTGGCAGGAGGAGAGGCAACAGGCTATGCAATAAAAGAATCAACTTGCTCAGAGAAAAGGACTTGTGTCTGATCTCATTTATACTGTGCAGTTCCCTAAGGGCCACAAAATAATTAGTCGGGATGAGGTATTGCCCCACAACTTCACAATGAACACCTCTAGCCCTTACTTTTCTTTTTGTTTTCTCCTCAGTGTCCTCCTGGGGTTCCTGAAGAGATTTTTCCAAGATCTTCATCTCTAGGGCAAGTTCACCTTGTCTTTCTTCATTAAGACGATTCTTCTTGTCCTGTGCTGCACTGAGCAACATATCCCTGCATTCCTTCTGTTTCTGTAGTTTCTCCATCTGAATTTGTTCATTTTCTAGCTTAAGCAGTTGCTGCTGTTCTTCCTACAATGGTAAAAAAAGCCAGCTTGTAAAATCATTGCATAACTTCAAACTAAGTGATGGCTAGAATTAGTTTAATTGGAACACTGAAGAGCAAAGATAAATACTCAAGGCCTTTATTGCTGACATTAGAGAATTAGTGTCATCCATTAGATCTGTTAAAGCATGAACATTTTAGAATACCATTCATTAGAATTCAGGATTTTTCTCTTTAATTATCACAGGCACTTCAATACCAAACCACTGGAAGGCCTGATGTTCTCCAAATATTTCAAGCAGAGAGACAGAGTCATCTCTTTTGAGAAGCCAGTATCATTGTGGCACATATGATCTATACTCAAGTCTTCACACAGAGCCATAACCACTAACCAAGAACACAGCCACGTGTTCCTCCTGTTTCTGCATATATTAGCCGTCCTGTGTCTGGGCTGGATGTTTGGAGCACTGCATCTCTAGTGGACATAAGGTTGCACAAAGTAAGTAATCGTATCCTCAGGCAGTGATTGTATCTGATGGGCAGTTACTGAATTTCCATGCCTGTAAACCATTCCACTTTATATTGGAAAGAACAGGAAAATGGACAGTAAAGTTGAGTTCTTTAGAAAGAAACAATGAATAATAGCAAACGTATATTCAAGATCAAAGAGTTATATGTGTATTCAAGATTATTTAGCCAAAAGAAAGAAAAAAATCCCAAAGCAGCATCAATAAAGTAACTTAGCATAGTTCCTGAACACCCTGCATTTGAATAAGTTTACAAGCACTCAGTCATAAAACGGTGCGTGGCCATCATTAGCTCACGTACAGGTCTCAGAAACAATGCCTCAGCTGTCTTGAAGGTACACAGTATTTTGTTAACCTGTTTTTAAATTAAATGTCTCTTTTGTAATGTCAATAAATATTCTAACATGCATCAGCATGTTTGCCATAAACAATGTGTCTAATCTTCCCCGTACGGAAGTACAAGCTGCACTTCCTAGGGAACATAACTTGTTATGCTGGACATAAAGCACCCACTGATTCTTGCAGCGTTTCAAAGCCAAAGCTGACTTTGCTATCCGCCTGAATGGTCAAATTCACTTTCAGAAGCTGGTAAAACAGCTTTGAAACTCAGTATATATTATTTGAGCCACAGAATAAGTAATCTAAAAAACACTGAACAGTGAAGACTGAAAGAAAGCAGAAATAGTTAGCAGTCTCCTGGGCAAGTTGGCACGTGCCTTTGGCTGAATTCTGATGTCAGCGAAGCTGTATGAGAGTAGCCAAGATGGGATCCACGGTGCTTACTCTCAAAGTTTACATGATGGGGTAATACAACATAGCAAACGTACAAAGAAATTGTTACCAAGCATCCATCTGGAAGCCAGGACTAAAGAGCTATGGCAGAAACTCATCTAGCACTTCTGAGACTACAGCCAGAATAACACGATTTCAATCATCTTCTCAAGAAGTTACAATTCTTTAATGGAGAGAAAAGACAGAGGGGGAAGGAGGCAGCTAGTTAAGTCATGTAGCTAATGCAAAAATTGCTGTCTCTTTTGTCATCCAGCCCGAGATATCTTGATGGACACATATCGTCTATTGTGGCAAAGGTGCAAAGTTTGCTTCCCTAAATAATCTATTTCCATTGCAACATCCAGAAGAAACCATTACACAGAGAGACACTCAGCTGTCCATAGCATGTCCTTCACCCAGCTGAAACCCCTGATCATTACAGGCTACCAACTCTGTACTGAAAAACTTCTCATGAAGCCATCTGTCACATCCCTCTTTGCTAAAAAAGGATTACATCCCATTTCCAATACAGAAATCCTCCTTTATGGACCCTTTGGAGAAAGCTTTGAAGAGAGCTTTTTTCCCAGAGACTAAACCACCTTACCAGAAATTTATCTCCTTGACAGAGCCCAAGGCAGCTGTCTTCAGGGGAAGCTACAAAGTCTTCTATTCTAATAGCATTTTTCTGAAAAGGCCAGTTAAGTAGAAGTGTTCTTTGCCTGGGAGGTTTGGCAGTGCCTTAAAAGTTGTTACAACAAAATAAATTTATTCTGCATGTTTTTAACTAAGTGAAACATTACAGTCTAGCTAGGTATAAGGACTCCACTCTCTTACAGCCAGGATTTTCAGAGCTTTAGATTCATCGTCACTATTTTTAAAAAGTAGTGGAGTATATAACTTGCCAACATCAGCTTCCAGCGCCTAACAGAGTACTCTGAGTGATCATTCAATTGCTACACGTAAATAGCTGCAAAGTGAAGACTGAGTCTGAACTAAGTAGTCTCCCGTAACTCCCAAAGTCAACACAGAATCCTGTGAACTAACAAGGCCCACTAAAGCCAGCACAACTACAGCAAGCCTACCCTGGGGAGAGAGGAGGAAAAGACGGTAGTGGCCAAACAGTTGGGCTGAGGTAGCCAAATGCCTCCCACGATGTGACACCCAACAGCACCCAGCACTACCAGGTGAGAGAGCTTAGGCACTGCTTGCTGATGTGTTAAAAAAAAAAAAAAAAAATTAAAAGACAGATGTAGAGTCTGAAATTCAGTCAGCTGGGGCATAAGCAGTTGGGATTTTTTCACATAAATGTACCTCCTCATGTGTGTACCAGGGTCCCGAGTGCACCAACAGGCTTTGCCACCTCTCTGCAGGGGCTTGGCTGCCTGTGCTTGCAGCCAGGCTGACGCAAGCCTCGAATCAGAGAGCTGGGAAAAGAGCGGTGCAAGAAAGGGCCGAGAGGAATCACTGCTTGGGAGCTGCAGTTAGGCTCAGTCTCTCACCCCTAGTGCCTACGTGAGCTACGCTGCAGGGACGCCTGTGCCTGAGGTCGATCCTGACCCAGACCTGCTGACTTGACTTCCTGGCTTCACCTTGGACTTCACCACTACAGACCTGCCGAGCAGTTTGGACTGTTAGATGACCTCGTTAATGTCAGCAGACTTGCTCTGCTCCGTTCCTTCGGGTACTGTGGGACTCTTGTCAGGGAAGACATCATACGCGCCTGCTCTGCTGTCACCCTCAGCTCCCGGCTCGCCTTCCCTTCCGGGAGCAGCGCACTCTTGCCGCTTTTTCCCAGCGCGCTTACTGTGATGATTAACCACATGTATCACGGTCTCAGATCTGGTGTTATGCATTACAGCTGGGATGCAAGAATCTCTAGCTATCCCGCAGGAAAATGGAAATCAGAAAATTGCAAAGATGTTTGGCAAAAGCTTAAAAACATTTCCATTTCCCATAAAGGCTCTGAGAGGCTTTGAATGCCAAAATCCTTTACAATGCTGTTTCAAAAGATGTATTTCCTTCTGTAAACAGGAATGCATTTGCCACAGCTCTGGAAAAGAGGCTTAGCACAACAGGACAGTCTCAGATACTAATGGAATCAGTGAAGATACAAATAAGGTATGGATTAATCTAAGTGTCTAGTAAGCCTGTCATTAGGTGGGCCTTATACAGAACCCTGAATTGAGAATGATACGTAAGTTACCAGCAAGCGAGCCTCTTCTTCCTTCAACCGCTTCGCCTCCTCTTTGTGAGCACTGAGCACCGCTACCTGGGCACTGAGCTCATTCAGGATCTCCCGATTCTGTTCTGCTGATTTCTGCACCTCCACCGCCTCTCGCTTTTCCTTAGCCACCCTATCCTCTTTCCAAAGCTCTGCAAACATCTGCTCCTCCTCCTTCTGTTGCTTTTTCAATTCCTCCTTCAGAGCTAGCTGGGCCAGCCAGTCTTCACACAATTCCTTCTGATGCTTCTTCATCCGCTGTATGCGAAGCTCCTCGCATTGTTCTCTGAAAGGCAATGTAAAAGTTAAAAAGAAGTCTCAAAATAACAAGCAAGCCTGGAGGTGTGTGATGGATGGAAGCTCCCAGCTCGTACCTACTCAAAGCACTACAGCTCAGGATGCTGAATTCTACACCTGGTCTGACACTGACTCCTTGTGAGGCCTAAGGAATCACAGAGCAATGGAGGGCTTTGACACTAACAAGTTGAAGAACAGGTCCTATATTTGCATTTGTAAAAAAAAAATATACATGCGCAATATACATGTTTATATATACAATGTGTATTTTATATAAAATGTATATATATAGTTGGAACTTGTGTGGGGTTTGTATATATATTCTTTTTTAACATATAAAACACATGCACACTACGCTTGTTCAAACATGTAGGTTGCTCTTTATTCAAATGAGGACTTGGAATACGTTCATTAGTCACTTGAAAGCTTATTCATATTCAGAAAATACTTTGAGAGCAGAAATTTAAGTTACACAGTTGAACAGGAACCACTATAAATTTATTAATTTTTTTTTTATGAAGTTTTGTGGGATAATTCAGAAAAGCTGCAATAAAAGTCTGGAGAAGCTAGAAAGTCAAACAAGTAAAGCAGCTTTCCATTTGCATTTACTCACTGCAACTGAGTTGCATATAAACAGGTATTTATCTTCAGTTGAAGAAGACTCAACTATTTACAGATTCTGGTTTTATTTTTGCAAACAAAGCACTACCGAGATCAACATATGCTATCAAACAATATTTAATTTGAATAATATACACACATTTTAATTCTGTTCTATAACCAGGATATGGATTTTCATAAAATCAAAATGTGAAACTAGCAGACAATGGTGAAGACCTACAGGTGTTAAGGATCTATAAGCTCTAAGGATGTGTGATAGACACACACATGAATGTTGTGAAGTAAAAAGATACCTCACAATTTCATGCTGAATGAAACCATCTTCTACGTATTATTGCAACGCTATTTAGGAATTCATAGCTGACATCATAAGATATTAACCGAATCTTGAACCACTGCATGACAGCAGTAGTTACCTGGACAATGTGAAATACTGTTACTTCATACAATGTTTAGCTGACAATCCTGTGTAGCAAAAAAATTAAATATTCCTCAAGTAACTATCTCATAGTACTATCATTCTCCACATCGGGATAGTTACTTAATTTTCATAACTACAACAATGAAACAAAATCTGAATGAATTCCATTGCCTAAGATTTTATTTTTTTTTTTTTTACTTAAAAGCAAAATTGAGTTTGTCAGCACTAAAGATAGATATTTGGTGGTTTGCTTTCTCATGCTCTGTGGCTTTGCTAAGGATCTGTCTTTGAGCTTCACTCTTCTAAATGATTTCTAAGTCCAATATAGCTGCTGCCTCCATCTAAACCCACATCTATATTACGTGACCTGGGTTTCAGGTATGGAATTAACAGGAGTGTTATTCTCTGTCTGGGGCCATGGGCTCACACCTCCATAGAGGCTACACAAACAACACAAATTTGGCCTCTCCCTGAGGTCAATTGCTATATCCACGGGCAACGAGGCAAACAGGGAAAGAGTTTTGCAACGCAGAATGTGACTGGTGGTCTCTAACTCATTTCTGCCCTAAAACTAGCAAGATTATGCTCAAGAGTAACAGCTTCTTTACTTGACACTGCTCCTTCGTCATCTCCCGCTCACCTCCTGCTAAGAAGCACAGAATGAGCACAGCTCCTGGTATCATTAATATGTGGCTGAGGCAATTACCAGCATGTAATAATTACGTGTTGGCTTACAGATCTTCCAAAGCTTTCCCAATAAAACTCCATGCTAAGCCAGCCTAATAAAAATTACTTAGGGCTTATAAACCACAAAGAGCATTTCCCCGAATAACCCTCCTCTTGTTCAGAACCGGCTGAACAAGCTGCTGACAGACAGAAAAAGTGACAGTGCCAAAAGCCAGCCTGACCCTGTTCTCAGTGCCACAGTGAGAGCCATCGAACCGGTCAAACATACAGCGGAGCAGTGCAAAATCAGAGCTGTGACTGTGGAGGGGAAGGACTGCTACACCTCACTCTCCCTTGGTGCTGCAGGGGTGAGATACAGCCAAAGAACACAATGCTTGACCTGTCATTTCATGCAGAAGCAGAGGTCTCACCACATTTTCTTCCTGTCAGCATTCACTGTTTGCTGCCTCACAGTGCAGCTGTAAGCTTCCGGGGCCAAGGGCATCACTCTCTCTTCATCCTCTCCTTGTAAAGCACCTAATGCCATGGAGGCAGTGGTGAAAGGTGCTAAGCACTGTACACGAACAATGAAACATGAAAACAAAATTCTCGTTTTACTTGATATCCAGAAGATATTTCTAACCTCTTAACTGTTCCTGACTGAGAAGAAACAACAGTAATCTGCCAAGTCCCCTTTCCTCAACACCAAGTCTCTATAAAACCTGCCACACTTAACACTTTTCTCCCCCGATCCTAGGACACACTACATCCTCTAACCGAACGTTGGGTTCTTCCCTGAGAGCTGGGCTTGTATCCTCTAAAGGAGAAATTGTGCCTGGAACGAGGAACCGTCCTCAGCTCAGGTCTTCACAAGAGAAGGGTGAGGGGATACAGGAACAAAGGAGCAGATGCCAGTGCAGGCTAGTGAAGAGGGATGGCTGTTTTACTTCCTTGTACAGGACAGGACCCTTCTGACCACTCATTCACTGGTTGTCCCAACAACGAAAGCAGAGAGCAGCACAGCGATGGGCATGCCGTGAGCCATGGCACGCTCCAAGAGGCGCCCCTGCCTTCAAGCAGGTCAACAAACATACTATGTCATTGCCGGTTTTCTTACATTTTAACACTGGGATCTATCTTCCAACTCCTGGCTAGGAGTTAGTGGTAATTAGAGACTACAGCACTAATTAGTATTCATGAAAAATACATTTCTCAAATGTTCTGAGGGAAACATGCCACTATTAAGATTTGAAATCTTACACCATTAGAAATAACTCTATTGCCTTAACACAATGAGGTCAAAGTTCTTTCAGCAGTGAGGGAATGAAGAATTAGTTATTCTTTTTCACGATTATAAACTAATCTGAATTTAATTGAATTCTCAGAGGGGAAGAGAAGTTAAATAAAAGTTCAGCATGGTTAGAATTTTAATAGAAAATAACCCTGTAATTGCTTGATTTCCTCAAAATAATTCCTTCAAAGCAGCTTTCACAGCAACCTATAAACATCTGCTCCCCCAGATGGTTGTTTTTCTTCCACACTTTGCTATCCTAAGCCTCTTAAGATTAAAATTGTGCCTGTATGTAGCCACTTCCCAAAGACAGAAACTACATGTATTCCCCCCAGTTATTTATTCATTTTACGGCTGCAGTACAAAGTTGCTGTGATAACAACATTCTCTATATGGATGCTTCTGATGTTATCACAAGAAAAGAGGACGTAATGTGTTTTATGCAAATTTTAAGACATCGCAATTTTCTTTAAAGATACCAGTGATGAACATGCCCATGGGCTAAAACTGGCTGAATATCTTCATACAAGTTGTAGCCCTTCATGAAAATGAATTCCAGCAGGACTCCGGCAGCCCAAGCACTGTGCCCGCTGTCACCTTGCGACAAAGGACTCTTCCTGGCTAACACCACTACTGAGAAGCTGTTAAATCGATACCCTCAAGCTACAGCTCCAAACCCAGCCCACATGGCTGATAAAAGAGCTGCCTTTTAGTACTCTGCAATAATGTGCTGGAGGACTGTACACTATAGGTGCTCCTATACCTCAGATTTGAGAATCTATACCTGCAAAAGAATGGAGCGCCTTGCTTAAAGTTAAAAGAAACAGAAAGAAGTTTGTATGAGGTTTCAGAAAGACATTCAGAATAGCTGTAAATTCACAGGCAAAGAGAAATGGAAAGTCACGTGTATATCCACCTGCTACTGGAAATGACCTCCCAGGGCTCGTCTGGGTGTGCCCTAGAGCAGCGGTCTCCAAGGTGAGGTGTGCAAGACAATCCCTTGGGGTACAGGAAGAAAACACGTTTTGTACCATTAATAAACAACATTAAAAATAAAACAGTGTTTATTTCATCTTTACCTCACCCTCTTTTTAATGTCTATTTTTGCATATGCTTTATAATGTACAAAATATACTAGTACAGTAGTACAAGTATACAATTTTAAAATAAGTAAACATATTGGGGGGTGAGGGCTAACAATTTTTTTTTACTGATAGGGGTGCACAGTCAAAGAGGTCTGGAGACCACTGCCCTAGAGAACAGGTTGTGACACAACTACAGATTTCTGGTTGTGGATCTCCAGTAAGTGTTGGTCTCCTGAGCGACAAAGCCTGCTCCCAGACCTCTGCATGGACCAGGATGGTTTAGGAGGAAAAGTAACAGCTAACAGTGGGGGAAAAACAGATTTGGGGCTACTTAAAGACAACAAATACATGCACATTCAGATATTAGAAGTTACTAATCTAATCAGAATCAATCAGCAGAGTAGAGACCTCCTTTCTCATTGGAAAAGCACAAGAAGAAAAGAGTTTAAAATATTACTAAGCGTATACATGAAGAAAGATACCTGTCTTTCGATGGAGAGATAAATGGACAGTTGAACTGTTGTCAGCTGGTGTTATTAAAGCTGGGTTTTTTACAGGGGCCTTAATTTAAAAGCAGAAAGAAACAAAGCTAGACGAACAGAAAGGAAGAACTGACTGTGGAAATATATTTCCATGACATGAGGACAGTCAAAGAGAAGGACTCTGTGCATTGTAGGATGAAGATTCATTTGCAAAGATACTCAAAAGATTGCCACGCACAACAGCTGTGAAGAAAGAGGATTTCACTGCCTCTAAATCCTCTAAAAAACTGCAGCCAGCAGAACACCACCAGTAAAGCTCCAGCAACACTTTTTAATGGGATACTATGCGGTATGAATATTGCCTAGATCCAAAAGCAGACTAGGAAAGGTAGAAGGATGATGGGAATGATTCCAGGAGTTCGAGCGAACCATACATCAATAGGGTTGTACTGGGAAGAAGGAGGACCTGAGACATTAAGACAGGCAACTGCAGCATAGAAGTCCAAGTAGGTATCACCAGATGATGAGATTCACTGGTGGGATTCATTTTGCAATTAAAATACCTAAAATTAGGCATCTAAATAGCAATTTGCCTGTGAGCTGAATTCCCAGTCTAATCAATGGGAACCTAATCAATGCAGTCAGTGGAGGCTAGGGTGCAGTTCAACTGGCAGACCAGTATATGTCTACTTGAGGATGACATTAGGTTCCTTTAACTGTCCTGATCTCAATGAAGATCTACTGAGTAGAACAGGACTTCAGATTCTCAGTGACTATAAAGGTACCAACACTTAAGACACCTGCCTTTATCTAAATCGCAAGCTGAATCCCTTCTCCTTGGCATGTAAGACAAGCTACAAGTACAAAATAAAAGGCACTCCAGCAGCGTCTCCTCTGAACAATTTTAAAAGTGAATTTCATCCACTCTGTGTGATGGGTAGGGAACAAACTAGGAATTGTAAATTGTGAGGGCCATATTTTAAAGCCAGCATGTGAATTCAGAGGTGCATACACTGCCTTAACACCTGTCTCAGTCAATAAAGCCCACATTTAAGAAAAACATTTATCTGTGAAATTAGTTAATTAGAGTTTATGCAGAAATGAAAGCAAGTGTTGATTTTTATCCCCAGCCTCTGCAAACTGAGAAGCAGGTGTTGTGGATTTCCACAGCGCTATGGGAGACTGGGAAGAGATACTTCAAATTATTACAATTAAATTACTTTAATATTAATTTTCATCGCTTCCTCAGAAAACCAGATTTCCAAGAACTGAACAAGTCAGATTTCATGCCAAGGCCTCAGGGCCTGATAAGCACCTGCAAATCTTAATAACTTCAAAAGATGCTGCCAAACTCAGCGTCCAGGAAGATCTGGCACAGAACTTCAGGCTGCATTAAAACCTTAGCTTCGGCTGGTACTCTTGAAGAGTATGCAATAAATAAAAACACCGTCTTTTGGGACAATCTTAACTTTTCAAGGACCTTTGATGTATTAGCCTAATAAGCATGATCTAGGCCAAATGAACCTTCCAGGAACCCTTTTCACTCCAGTAATAGAAAGCTGAAACAGAACTGTATGCCAGAACAAGGAATTACAAAGCCAGCTGATTTGGCAGGTGAAAGTGCAGGGATGCTCACACAGGACAAGGATTTCAGCACTGCAGTTGGAAGAATGTTTTCATAGTATCTCAACACTTAAATCGCATAACGGAAACAGGACAGTTCTCCGTACCTGTTGCCTTCATCTCTATTAATGAAAATTTTTCTCACATGCTTTACTAAGGATTACAGCATTGCAGATTTAGGGATCCCTGGTCTTTAGAGGCTGCATCCCTTCATCGACAGTCAGAAGAAGACTATACGTGGCTCCACTGCATGCAACGTAGCCGAGGCCTTTCACCTTCTCGCAAAGCTCATACAACCTCTATCCAAACCACCTTAGTTTGGTTTTTTTTGTTTTATCATTTCAGTCACATTCATCTTTCCTTCCTCAGTTCATTATTGTCACCTTCTTGTTAAATTGCCTCTTCGTATTTACTTAACCCAAATTCTATAAGATACCTGAATTGCTGCTCTCGTTTTTCAGCCACCAGTTGTTGTCTTTCTTTTTCTCTCTTCTCTCTCAGTAATTTTGCTCGCTCCCTCATTTTCTCTTGTTTCTCCAGTGCTGTTTCTTCAAGTGACTCCATCTCAGCAAAGTACCTACTTTCCTCTGTCTCCAGGAGCTCACGAAGCCTGTAATGAAAACATTTAAATAAAAGCTAAAACAATCCTTCTGTTGAATGAAAAAGTTCTAGTTTATTTGTTACGAGCGCAAAATGGGTACTAGGCTCCTTTCAACACTTCTTGCGAATGCCAAAGAAGGGAACATCCAAGGGAACATCAAATTTTAACTCAAGGTTCACTCCTGTTGTGCCCATGAAGGGGATCTTACAGCACAACAGGAGTGATTCTGTCCTGGCACAGTTTAAGCTCCTTACCTTACAAACCCACTTCCAGTGCTGCTTTACAACTTCAGTCCTCTGTTAAACAAATTCTTCTAATTTCTAGACTACATTTGTCACCAGTTGATATCAATTTGATCTTGTACTATTGCCATCCTTCAGCATAATTTCTCCCTGGTATTTACCACCCCTCTCTACACATCTATAATTGTATCTTCACTCAAACTACCTTTTATATTTTAGCATCAGTCTGTAAACCTCTTCATCCTGAAAGATTATGTCAAACTGGCAATTTTTAAACACCCCACCATTTACTTCTCTATTAATCCTAGCAGTAAGAAACCTGGGGCTAAGAAATCCAGCAACTCACCAGTTCTAGCCTGAATGCCACAGTGGCCTCCGGGAAATCACTCTCACTTTTGTGCGACGGTATGGCCCTGCTACTGCGCGAGCAATAGTGCCGTGGACCTACGCTGGCACTGCCGGTGGGAGTTACGGCAGCAAAGCCAAAGACTGACTAATTCTGGAAACTAAATTGCACTCTCTTCACCACACACTGAGCCGAGTCTCCTTGCAAAGACAGCATGGGGATCTTAAGCAGTTAGATAAGAACAAACGCCACACAGTTCAACAAAAATCCTGCACCTGCGGAGGAATAACCCCGTGCATTGGTACACACCGGGGGCTGGCTGGCTGGCAAGTGGCTCTGCAGAAAGGGACCTGGGGGTCCTGGCAGACAAGCTGAACATAAGCCAGCAATGCACCCTTGTGGCAAAGGTGGCCAACAGCACCTTGGGCTGCATGAGGAAAAGCATTGCCAGCAAGTCAAGAGAGGTGATCCTTCCTCTCCGGCACTGGAGACACCTCATCTGGAGTGCTGGGTCCAGTTCTGGGCCCCCCAGCACAACAAAGATAAAGACTTAGTGGAGTGAGGCCAGTGAAGGGCCACTAAGACCAGTAAGAGACTGGAGCATCTCTCCTAAAAGGACAATCTCTCCTAAAGATTGATCTCTCCTGAGAGAGCTGGGACCGCTCAGTCTGGAGAAGAGAAGGTTCAGCGGGATCTTACCAACGTATATAAATACCTGAAGGGAGGGAATGCAGAAAAGGGAGACAGCTTCTTCTCGGTAGTGTCCAGTGACACAACAAGAGGAAATGGGCTTAAATTAAAACATGGGAAATTCCACCTGAACACAAGAAAACACTTTTTTCTTACGGTGAGGTTGGTCAAATACTAGAACAGGTCGCCCACCGAGGTGGTGGAGTCTCCATGTGAGGAGATAAGCAAAACCCAAACGGACACAGTCCTGGGCAACCTGCTCTAGGCGGCTGCTCGAGCAGGGGGTCGGACCAGAAGATCTCAGTGGGTCCCTTCCAACCTCAGTGATTCTGTGCAATTGGTGTACAATTCCTATGAAGACATATCAGACCAGGATGCCAAACTGATGACCTTCACAGCTCCAAAGTCGCTTACCATGAAAGAGTAACTGAGAAATTAAACCATATGATTTTGTTCTACGATCAGCACAGCACAATTCTGTTCTTTACAAGACAGTAATATGCCTCACCTTTATTATTTTTGAAAGACTTCTGAAAGTTTTTTATTTTTTCAGCCCCCTGTGCTGCAAAGTATTACTTGTAGGACCTAAACATTAACTTGACAAGTTTGCAACAAAACCCTCAGTTACACTCAACAATTAGAGCTTCTGACACTTTTATCAAATTACTCTTCGTCCTCTTTAAAAAACAAGCAATGCAAGTGCTATAATACTACTTTTATCTTGCATTTGGCAGATAAGGCTCTAAATGCCCCCTAAACTGTAGCAGTTCCTGTGTTTGAATACATATTTCTAGTGACTGGCTCATGACTAGTACTTATAACAAGAGCCCAAAGGCTACTGTTTGCTCTACATTGCTGCTTGACCCCCAATTAAGCACACCTATGCTTTCTACTACGATGAATAACGAATACCACGCCACAATGCACAGTGTTACGTACAGAGCTGAGCTGAGCTCAACTGAGTGTTTTTCCCCACAGTCATTCCTCTAAACATACAGTCAAGTTGAAAATAGTAGGGCGGATATTGGTACTAGCTACTTGTTTGCTACCTCTCTCGTCTCTCATCAGTCCCTGCCAGGTACTCCCGCATTGTTGCATCCACCTTTCTCTGCACAACGCTGTGCAGCCATTTTTGTTCGTTGCGATGCTGCCACTCGTGGACATTGCGATACTGGCTGTACAGCTTTAAGAAACCAGCATTTTCGAGGAGTTCCTTTTCTTTCTGCCTGCGAGCCAAGACAACGTTTTCACTTGTTTGTTCTTTAGAAGGCTTGGCAATCTGTAAGAGAAAGCATATGCCAGGGGTGAAAATATAATCAGTTATTCTGGTTTGTTTGGGGTTTTTTTGGTTGAATTCATGACTAAATAAGTACGTAACAAGGTAATTAGGGGTAAATCCCGACAAGCCGTGCCTCGAAGAGCACACCACCAGTACAAGAGTGTGAAACGGCTTCAGGTTCCAGCGCTCGCCTGTTGCCCAGGCTACGGCTTAAATCTTACCCCATACCTCCAAGAGGACGTTTGTGGTCTGCTTTACACGTACGGAACAAGCGTTCTCACCACAGGTAACCTCCCGCCGCCTCCCTCTCGGCGCAGCTCCCCGGGGCTCTGAGCGCCTCCTTACACACGCGCCCCCAAAGGAGCCGCCTCGCCTCGCACGGGTACGGTCGGACCGGCTCCCCCAGGGACCCACAAGAGATGGCGGCGGATCCTCCCAAGGCCCTCAGCCCGCACGGCACCGGGCGACCCCGAGAACCCCTCCCACCCCGCCGCGCTCCCGGCTCCTCTCAGAAGGCCCTGCCCCAACCGGCACCGGGTTGAGCCACCCGCCCCAAGGACCCCGCGCCACCCGGGAGCGGAGCAGACTCCGCCCGCGCCGGTGAGGTCGCTCACCAGCGCCAAGGAGTGCGGGACAGGCCCGGTCACCTCCCGCTGCCGCCACCGCCGCCGCTGCGCCTCCATGGCCGCAGCCGGGACGCCCAGACGCGCCGCCCGTTGCTATAGCAAAGCACGGCGGCGGAAGTGACCTCCTGACGCCGGGGACGCGCGGGCGGAAATCCCGTCCGGCGCAAGCGCAGAGAGGAAGGGAGCGGGCGGAGGGGGGGGGGAGGTGGGCGTTGCGCATGCGCAGCTTGCCGGGCGGGCTGAGGGAGGACGTGGGGCTGTTATGGCGTCGGGAGGGGGCGGCCTGGCCCCAGACCCGGCCTCGGCCTCCGCCTCCGGTCTGCACACGTTGTGGCACCGCTCCCGGCCCGCAGGCAGCGTGTGGTCGCCGAGCCGTGGGGCCGCGGGTCCTCCGAGGGTGATAGTGCATACAGGTCCCCGTCCCTGCCGCGCGTCAGTCAGGGCACCGCAGAGCCCAGCCTCTGATGCCCCTCGATAGTGTAAACCGTACCTCGCTGTGCAGTGCCGGTGACATCTAGTGGGAGCAGAGGCTGGCACGGGTGGGTACAAGAGTGAAAAAGTTTTGAGTTAAAAAGCGCATAAAAGGAACATCGAGTTTAATGGCGAGAATGGGTTCCCTGTGCTCGCGGGTTGAAGGTAGCTGCGTGAACCCCACAGCATCAGCTGCTGGTCGGGACGGGCAGGCCCCTCGTAGAGACCTCCTGTGGTACGTGTCTTGCTGATGGACAGGCTCCAGAGTTTCCCCGGGCTGGAGGAAAATGGCAGATAAAACATTGGCTGTGGATCAGCGATTGCTTCAAGTTCATTGCCCACAAAGAAGTGACAGGAAAAAGCTGTTGGTGAAGGCTTGAAGCCCAGGAACACGGGTGCTGCCAAGAACCTTGCTTTCTTGCAGATAATCAGGACTTGGCTGATAAATTATAAAAACAATCCAAAGGAAGAAGGTCAATGTTTAAAGCTGACTGTAAAGCTTGTTCTCATCCAACTGAAATCGGCAGTCCATTTACTTCAGGTGTCAGTGATGGGATCCTTGCATGATCAAAGCAAGCTGTATGATACACAGGATTTACATGCTGGGGTATGTGTTGTGCCACTGCAGTGGTGCTTGAAATGGAATCTCTTGAGTTTATTTCAGTAGAGGCTTAATGCTATCATGCTATTGTGACTTAGTCTTTGAGATGTTTTGGAAAGGGAAACAACTTCACAGCAGGGAACTGTGGCTTTTCCCCCTGAAAACACTCATATTTAAGTGTTCGGAGGGCTGAATTTCTTGGTATGTTATAGTTTTGCCTAATATTTTATGGGGTGTTTAATGGTAAATGTTGCCTTACTCTTAACATTTACACAAAAACACAGATCAGTTTTATGTGTAATAAATAAATATAGACTGTATACAAATGTGTAGCACTTCCATCTGTTTGAAATCTAAAAAAAAATAGAGGGGTGTGGGTCCTCCAGTCTCCCTATTAATGTTCTTTGTGAAGTCCCTCCTGAAAATGCTAATTTTAGTCCAAAGGCATGATGGATGACTTGTGACTGTGAGCTTATTTTATATTAACATTAGATGAAATAACAGTTTCTCCTTAACTTACATGCCAAAGGGGATCCTGGTTGCTGCGTTGTCTCCAGGGTTTCCTCCCTGGGGGAATACCTATAGGATATATGTAGCATATGGTCTGTCCTGGGTTTGCTGGCTTGGATTCTCTTTCTTGAAACCTCTGTCTAAGGAACAGCCAAGAAAAAGCCCCGTTTGAGACTCAGGTGTCAACAACTGCATAGAAGTCAGAGCTTTAAGGTTTCAAACCGCTTTAAGCGGAATGCAGCCAGCCACAAAAAGGGATGGAGTCACCTCTCCCTTCTCTCCCTGTCCAGACAGATCAGCACAAAGATACAGCTCATGTAGCTAAACCCTGATAACAGGATGACGTGGCTCCTCAGGCTTCATCTGCCTTGGCACAGCTGCAAGAACGCTAACGTTGGCATGAGGGAAGGGCTGGGATTGAGCGGAGGGTAGGACAGCACCGTGTGATGAGCTAGAGCAACTCAGCAAACCAGAGCCATTTTTCAAGAGCAAAATCTGCGGTGGGAAAATCCGGCAAGGACAGTAGGGCCTTTCTGCTCTTCAAGGAAGTGTAAGAAGTTGATACCAACTGATGAACAATTCCCCCTTTTCTTTGTACAAAAGAGACCTTTTAATTCTTCCTCTAGAAGAAAAATTAACTGAATTTAAGGGAACCAAAATCATCCCCATCCCTCATAGAAGACCAAACTTTTCCTGCAGTGGCTGCCTGTTTCTTTTGTGTGGGATTGTGGTGGCTGCATGAGCCAGCACTTGGGCACACCGGGTCCCTTCCTTCTGCAGGATCAAAAGTCCTTCTCCCCCCGCAGATGCCCTGGGCTTCCCAGGCTGGGGCTCTGAGCAGTTCCCAGTTCCTCTCTAGTTCTGAATTCCCCCAGGGTTTCCTGACCGGTCACACTCCAGACCATCTCAGGTTCCTCTCGTCATGCTCCCTTCCAATCTTCCTGCCAGCACCTTCAGGCAATCTTCAAAATACTTGCTTAGGGAAATCATGACTCCTGGTTTTTGTGTCTTTTGGGTACTTTTATTCATTTTTTGGAAGGATTTGCTGTTTGCTCAGATCCACATGACTGGCTGAGTCAGGAATAGGGACAGGAGAGTCACACAAACATGCCTCCAATGACATCCTTCGCATGAGTAGCAGAGCTCTGAACTTACACGAACGTACATTAAAAAATACAAGTTAAAAATAAAGCCTTTCCTTCAAACCTGTGTCACAGCTGGTACCTGCCAGCCGGCACCACGTGTCCTCGTGCAGAGCCCCAGCTGTGGCAGGAATGCGCCGTTTCCCCCGAGAAAGCAGCCTCACATCTTGGTTCTCATCTCTCACCTTCGTGATTAATTTGAATTCATGCTGGTACTAAGTTCTGCAGCCTAAAAGTCCTGCAGATGTTTCATCGTGCAGCTGTAAGCAGCGCTGACTACCAGCATTCTTCGGGGTTATCTGTAATAAAGCATGTGTTTCTGTTGCGGCCGTGTGTCTCCCCATGGAATTGCGTGGCAGCAAGATGCAAGCTTCTAGCGTTGGTGCATCGTTTGGAGAGGAGTAATTCTTAACATTTAATCATCTCTGAGCTTCCTGTGAGGGCTGAGAAATTTTGAGTTGGAGCCCAGGAGTAGCTGGTCAGCTTTCAAATATTAGGAGCTGAAAAGAGATCTGCGAACTTTCTGAGTGAAGAAAGGAGGCAGCCGATGGGACAGGTCTACGTGTGGCCTTGGCTGGTGGTGTCAGCTGTGTGCACGGGTCGTGCTTGGTCGTTGTGGTTTAAATGTAGAAGAGCAAAGATCAGAGCCCTTCCCCGACCACGTCTGAGCCAGGCGCCATCAGACAAATACTCTTTTTTACCCCCAACCCGCGCAGCGGAAGGGAGTGGGGGAGAAGATCAGCTGCTCTCCTCTCTCCACGCCCACAGGCAAGTAGAGAAAATGTTATTCTCCTTTCTTTCAACCTTGAAAGAGCAAAGAGTAACCACAAAAAGGGAACACGGCATGAAGGAGGGGTGAATAATCCCAGCATGAAAAGATCATCATGAACATGGACAGTGTATCCTAGGGCTGCCCTGCCAGCAAATGTACACAGTTTGGTGGATGGAGCCATTAAAACTGCACTTATTTCTGAAAAGCTGCCTGTGGTCCTTCCCTACCTCCCTGCCCCAACAGCTGACCCACCAGTGCTCTGCTCAGCGAACTTCTCCTCCTCCCTGCATGCTCCAGGTTTCACTGAGAAGACCCTGTCCTCCTGCCCGGGCTTGCTGGTACCCAATGCTGTCAGTATTCCTCTCCCTCTAGAGCTACTACGGGCTTAAGTCCTGTGCTGGACACAGCCCTGGAGCCTCAGCTGGGTTTAACTGCCAGCCTTTCACTGCTGCCACTGGGGTCCAGAGACCAAAACATCTTTGAGTTGCTTTAGCTGTATATTGCAACTACAACGAAATACCACAGAAAAGCTAACCAGGCACGTTTCAAGGTTTCGTCGCCTACGTCCCACCTGGCTGTCCTCGGTCACCAGGTCAGCAAGTGGGGTAAGACCGGTGGTGTGGTCAAAATTCCCCTCCCAGCAAATTAGGGTCGAAGGAGCAGAGCAGAGCGTGAGGCTTGAAATCGCTGCAATCACAGCTTCAGGGTCGGTGCAGCGTTATCTATAGTACCTGCTCAGCAGAGTACTGAAGTATGGTAGAAATCAAAACTCCCCGTCTAGTGCTATGGCAAGGTCTAAACTGCAAACCCTCGCACATGAATGCTCCCGTGAATACAGCTGCCGTGACGGGCTCACTGCTGGGCGTGGGGTGGCGAACCGTGTAGAGTCCTTGCCTTCCTAATTAAACTCCATGCAGGGATATTTTTCCCTACTGTAAAAATGAGAAAATGTGAATATTTGTTTCTGGAAACACATTTTTTCACGACTAGGGCAAGAACTGAGTGTGTAACCCAGCTGGAGTATTTAAAGAGGAACTGAAAGTATCTGAGTTTTTCAAACTTCACTTTTTGCTAATTTTGTGATCTCCATAAAAGATTATTTCAGTGTTTTTAGCTAAAAAGCTCTCTGCTGACCGTAAACTTTCCTTCCTGTTATTTTTACATCAGTATTTTCAAGAGATCCAAACCATTCTGAGGAATAAGATCATGTACTATGAAAGATGCTTCTGCGTCATCCTCACGTGCCAACCACAGGAGACTGATTTTCTGTCCCCATTGCACCAACGGTCACCAAAACACGCTGCACAATCAGCGGCTGGCACAGCGGAAAGGAGGGATAAAGGTTTAGAGTCAATGGGAGAATGAGGAAAGCACAGGTTATGCTGAGGTTTTATAAACTGATGGTTCTCAGATGAACTTTGTGTGATGGGACTTCATCCTAGAGGACTTAAAAAGTGTTTCCAGCCATCTCAGAGCTGTTTGCAATGGGGGTTTTGGGAGGGAGGCTGAGAAAAGGGGAATATAGGTGCCATTTAAAAAAAACGGAAGGGCTTGGAAATTACAGGCCAATTAACTTCAGTTCCTGAAAAACAACATCAAAGAGACCATGGAATAAGTAATTGGGAAATCATTTGTAAGTAACTAAGGAGAAAATACAGAGATGAATACCAGCCAACGTAGATTTGTCAATGACAAATGGTTTCACTTTAATCTCATTTCCTTCTTTGATGGGTAACAAGCCTTGTGGGGAAAGAAGCAATAAATATCGTATGATAAGGCTTTTAACGCCTCCCCGCACCCCACGGTAGCTTCATCCCCACTGCCCGTCAGGAGCAGTCCCCAGCCTGGGGACAGTCACCCACGATTTGCTGTCACCTGGGCTTCTGCACCCACCTCACGTGGGTTTTAATTTCAGTAATCACCTGGAGGAGAGAAGAGAGGATTTAAATGTGGAGAGCACGTGGATGTGGCAAGGGCTAGGACTGGGGTAGGGATGGAGTTTCCAAATGACCTCAAGGATTTGGAGGAAAGGGCTGAAAAATCGGATCTGGCGCAGAAAGGACAAAGACAGGGTCGCCCACCCAGGCAGGAATAATCGGGAGAAGCGGATGGGGAACAGCTGGCTCGGAAGCGGTTCCTTCGGCAGAAATAGATCTGCAGCAGTAGACGATCACAAGCTGGAAGTGAGTCAGCAATGCCATGGCGTGGCAGGAGAAGCCAGAGAGGTTCGGCGGCCTCTTCGGCACAGCTAAACCCTTGCGGAACACGCTACCCATTTTTAGGCACTTCAAGAAAAACGGGCCTCAATGGGAGAGAATCAGTTCTGGAAAACAGCAGAGCTGACAAGTTGTTTAGTCTAGCAGGAAGAAAACTAAAAAGCTGTTTTCAGATACATGGCCCTGACGTGCAGAGGGGAATTTTTATCTTTACATGGTTGATGCCTGGTGGATAAGGCAAAAAGTAAAGAACCTTTTCCTACCAAACGTTACAGCTTCCAGTGCAAACCATTGAGCCTGCATGTTTTGAAACATGCAATAAATAAATGAGTGGGAAACCTGTTGTTTTCCCAACATATTTCCTAAATCAAATTCAGACTTAAACCAAACCAACCCAGCCAATTCATCCAGCACAAAAGGTCCGAAGGCAGAGAGCAGCTCTGGAAACCGAGCCTCCTTTTAGGCTATCTTTCTGTTACTGTGTTAGATACTTTTAATTTCCGTTTTTCCCCATTCATTTCCAAAGCTGACTGTGAAATTTCCAGCTTACTGCTTTTTTAAATCCCATGTTCAACAGAAATCTCTTGATTTTAAGACTAATTTGGTGGAGAATGGTGCGGAATATCATAACCGGGGCTGTCTGAGACGGTTGGGATACGTCTCCACGGGCACATCCTTGTTCTGGCAAGTTACTTTCTAGGCCACCTTTAATAAAAAATCAGCCGTTGTTAATTTTAATAACATTTTGCTTGGAAAGAAACAGCATACAGCTGGTGACATTTGGATTAAGAACACTATTTCATTCTCATTGTGAAACTACTTTTATTTTATTTTTAAATAAAATAGAGAACTAACAAGCGACAAAAATGGAAACAATATTTTGATATTAGAGAAAGATGGGGTTTGCTCGACAAGATGGTTTCTTTGGTGGTTTTTTTTCATTCCTTTACATTTAATTTCAAATGAAACTTCAGAATTTGCCCTTTCATTCTCATTCAAAGTATTTCCCCCAGATTACCGGTTATTCCTCCAAAATTACGAAGCTAAATGGTTTCCAGGCAATTTCCTTTCTTTATTAACACCTCAGCCTGCCACACTGCAAGGAAAAGTGAAAATGCTGATTTTTTTTTAAATGAAGAAATACTCCACAATTATACACTTTGTTAGTATTTATTGCTGTAACAGAAAATAGCACGGCAAAGACAGGTTTGCTGGCAGGAGGAGCTCTGTCAGCAGTCATCAAGGTCTGACTTTGCGCTGATCTTTACTCTTAAAGGAATTTAATTTTGGAGATCAGCTTCACCCCACTTCACAATTCTGCGTGGAGATTTCTGTGATTTCGGCAGCCGGCGCAGGCCCTTCTGCTGCCTTTCAAAGCAGCTGCGGCTTCAATTCATGGGCTGTGGGCAGAGACTGTCCGTAATCTCCCTTTCCATGATTTCCTGCAGGAGAGCTAGTTCAGCGCAACCCCTCCAAAATCCGTATCTGCTGAAGGAAACTGGCTCACGTTTATTTTTGCCGGGAAGGAGCAAAGACGGGAAACTTGTTACCGCTGCATCCTGCAGCCCAGCGGAGGGTCGGGTTCAGCTCAGTTCAGGCTGCCAGAGGTCGTCTTTGCAAAACAAATCCCTGGCTGCCGGCCCTACACCTTTGGCTTGTTTTTAAAAGCACGAGGATCGGCTGATGGAAATAAAGGAGTGTTTTCATGCCCTCTGCAGTCACCAAATTCAAATCCCTCTCCCCGTGGCTGCTCAGCCTCACATTTCAGTGGTTAGGACATACTGTTGAGTGTCCAAACCCACATTGTAGCTGTATTCCTGCTATTCCTGGTGCGTGTGATTGAGAAGATCGGCATGACACGGTGCCAAACCAAGAAGGCTGAAAAGCGCTGCATGAAGGGAGACACGCTGCTGTGGGTTCGCAGTCCCGGAAGGCAGATTCGATGAAAACCTTTTAGCCGCAGTGAGAGCTTTTCACAAAAGCTCAGTTTAACTAAGCTTCAAAGTTGCAGAAGTAAAAAAAAAAAAAAAAAAAAATTCCCAAACCACATTGAAGTCAACAATAACTTGCTTTGACATTTGTTCCCGGCTCCCCAACACCCTTGTTTGGAAAAGCTCCTTCTTGACCACGGGGAAACACTGACCCCCCTCCCCGTGGGTGGGGAGAGATGGGGCGGGTCCAGGGGCGGCCCCACGCGGGACCCAAAGCCGGTCCCTCCTCGTCGCTCGCAGACCTGCTCCTTCTGTCCTAGGAGATGGACTGCGGCGTGATCACTTCCAAGACCGTCCTGCTGCTGCTGAGCCTCGCTTTCTGGGTACCCTGACGGGATGCTGGGATCTGGGGGTGCGGGGAGGGGGGGGGCCGGGATGCAGACCTGGACTCGCGTGGTTTATGTGGGGGTTGCGGTCCTGGGTGTTGGATGCAACGAAGGTGACGAAGAGCTCTGGCAGAAGGAGACAGTGTCGTGGGACGTGACCGTGTTCTGGTTAACAGGGTTTCCAGAGTTCATCGGGAATTTAGTTTACCGGTGTGCAGATGACTTACTCATTTCTATAGGAAGCCCTACATATATATGTGTAAAGAACAAGAAGATTTGGGTTTTTAAGTTTCTGAGAACAAAAAAATAGTGTTAAGAGTTTGGGGTTTCTTACGGGGTGTTTTTAATGTAGTAGGGTTTTTTTAGCACTGTTTTTAAAGGCATGTCGTTAAAGCAATCTACAAGCTAATTTTGTGATTGGAAACAAATGGAGCTGTTTGGCTGCAGTGGGGTGAGGGTATTACATAGGGGCTGCCCTCCCATTTTGGGGTGAGGAGTGTTTGGGGGAGGCAAATGGCTCAGAACCTTGTTCCAACTATGTTTTAGTGTAATTACACCTTTCCAAATCATTTCCTCAGTAATTACTTACAAGCAATCAAAAAACTGAGGGTGGGGTTGTGTACTTTCTAGCTGAACCCGTGTTGGTTTTGGGGGCTTGGTCGGAGGCTTGTAGCACGGCAGCCTGGTGACGGAGGCAGCAGGGCCTGGGGTAGGTGGCCGCTCAGAAGAGGCGGTGATTATTCTGGTAACCAGTCTCGGGCTTTTCCTCTGCTTGGGGAAGTTTGCGTAAACCCCCCTCCCCGTCATCACGCAAGGACTCGTGTGCTGCTCTGGGAGGAGGCACCCAGTTAAACCTCATGTGTATCGGTACCGTGGTTTGGGTGTTCGCATCTGCTTTGTAGCACTTGAGTATTTTCAAAGCGGTGTTTTGCAAAGGATGCTTTCAACGTGCCGGTGGTAGCCCGAAAGCGAGGGCTGGGAGCTGCGCAGCCCGGGTTAAGGCTCAGCAGAGTGGTACCCCTCTGCTCTGCTCTTCCCCCATCGCCTGGCTGAGCAGGGCTGGGTAACGGGGAAGGAAGGCAGAGGACTTTTCTAAAGCAAGGAAGGTTAAAGAGAAAAAAGAGGTCTCCAGAAGAGAGAAGCTACGTAGAAAAAAACCAACCCGAAAACTGCTTGAATTAAACCCTGAGGTCTCGTGGGGTTTTGTGCCCTGCTTTGTAAATATGGGACTGGCTGCTGGTTGTAGTGAGGAGCTTGTCCCTTTCCAGTCCCGTGCCTCCTTTATGGGGGCTCAGCACAATTTATTGCTGTGTGTGTGTGTGTCCCAGGTAACTCTCGTATTGCTAGCCTGAACAGCACAGGAGGCTGTGTTTACTGCTGCATGTCAAGTAACGTGATCTCACTGTGGAAGTTTGTTTTGTAGTGATTTTTTTCAAATACCTGCAGAGAAACATTGGAGCATCTCACTATTTGTATGTGGAAATCCCCTGAACTTCAGCTCAGGCGTACCTCAGATTAGCGTCGTTGCTTAGCTTTTTAAAAATCAAACAGCCTTATGTCCTCCTAAAAATGTCTCTGGTACCTTTTCTTCTGCTGTAGAGGAACTCTCTAATTGTGATTGAAGCTATTAGGTCATCTGGATCTACAGACCATCGGTAATTATCCTTCTGCCTGTCTGTAGCCTCTGAATTTGGGGTGACCCAGACCAGCCCTTTGTTTTTTTTATCCTAGGAAGAGCAATGCAGCCCCAAAGCTTGTGGCATTTAGGCGCTGTCACCACCATTACATATGGTAATTGCATTCCTGCAGCAGAACTGTAGAACCTGGAATTCAGGTTTTAGGAGGGTGGGGAAGGAGGAACTGACTCTCTTATGCTCTTTCAGAACATTTCTAACAGTTGGGGCTTTACTAGTACAAGGCTCCAGATCATTATCAAAACATAAGATTTGCAAAGAACATTAGAGTCCTTCTCTAAGGAGTAATTTGTGCTCGGGCATTGCATGCTGCAAACCTTGCCCAGCTTGGAAGTTATTATGGAAAATAATTCACCACCTGCGTATTCAGCAGCCAGTGTAGTTAATGGTGCTTTGACAATGGTTATTGCTTAGAAATGTCCTAAAAAGGCAATAAATCCTCTTTTGGATCTCTGATTGTTATCAGAGTATGGGAGTGAAGAAAGATAGATTTTGCAGACTAACAAATAAGGTCTTCCTAAATGAGGTGAAAAAGCAATTTCTGTCTTACACACCAAACTCAGCATCGTATCTGTGGGTTGTTCTGCTGGGGCTGGCGGGGGCAGAGTGGGAGTGGGGGGCTGTAAGTGTGCATAACCCCCACAAACAAGGCATTGATTGGAGCTGTTTTAACTACAGTTACCAAGGGTGATGCTTCAAGCTGTGGGAGATCTGCCCACCTCCAATTTTGCTTTTTAGCACCTACTAATTAGGTCCAAGTGTGTGGCTATTTTGGTAAGTGGGCGTTGGCCTGTTCTAGGTGAAGACTGGGGGTGCTGGTTTAACTCGGGCCGCCTAAAAGAGGGAGAGGAAGGGTTGGAGGAGAGTGATCTTCTTGGCAATGTCTTGTGAGGGGATTTGGCTGGGTGGGTTGAGATGATGCTCCTTGAAGGAGAGAGGTGAAATGCTGGGATTCAGCTGCTGGTCCAAGGGAAGAAACTGGGAATCTTGAAACTAGATTTAAGTTTCATGCTTTGATATTTCTGTATAATGTGATCTGAACAACCTCCCAGGTTGCTTTTCTTCTAACCCCGCCTTTAATTCCGAAGCTGTGCTGCTGAATTTAGCCATTAGCACCTTGTACCTGCTCACCTTCTCCTACAGCTTCGTTGTCACTAAACAGACTTCTGCTTCCAGAGAAGGTTTGGCATTGACCAGGAGTCCTGGGGACCTCATCACCAAAAGGCTGCCTTAAACATTGCTGCAGTGAAAATAGTGTTTGCCCAGGTTTCCCGTTTGCTTTTTATCAGAGGTGAGCACATCCCCAGCCTTGCTTCACTTGCCCAACAGCAGAGAGGAGGATAAAGGTAGGTTACTGCCTGGGTGGTTTTGGCAGGACCAGTGGATTGGAGAGCGCAGAATTTGATCTGTTGAGAGCACCAGGACTGTCCAAGGAGGAGAAGCCCAGGAGAGCGATCCCAGCACTGGTCCACGGCAGGGTTTGTTCTACCTGTGAGTGATGAAGCCAGACTAGGATTTCCCCAGCTGATCCCTGGCTCCCTCTGTGCCTGCACGCGCTCCGCGTGCATTTGAGCCGATCACAGGTTCTTCACGAGCTTTATTGACTCTTCAGAAAACCCAGTTGGGTTCTGCCTCTTTGCTAAAAAGAGGTGTGAACTACAGTTTCTGGGTTGGGATTTGACTCCAAATGGTTGCAAGAGTTATCCATTGACTGGAGAATAGAGAGGGGCTTTGCCTTCTCACCTGGTCCCTGTTGAGAGTGTCCCAGCATTGCAAAGCTCATGGTGGCCGGCTGTCCCCCATCTCCCTTCCCCACCCTCTCCAGCACCCTACATCATGTGCTTTTTGCAAATATCTTTGAATTTGTGACCCAGGAGTTTCCAAGGGGCATGAATCAAATGTGGTTTGGGGTACAATAGGAGGTGCTTGTGCTGGTCTGAACATCCTGGAATGTTTGTCTCTCTGGTCTGTGCTTAATCTATCTCCTTTGCCCTTGGTACACACAAGACCAAAAGCTACTTGTTTTTAACCTTACGGTGGTGTGCTGAGTGATGTGAGAGGGTGTATCAAGCAATCACAATATTGCTGTGGTATCACTTTTAAATAACTTTTAGTAATTGGGAGGGATAAACTTATCTGTTAAAAAAAAAAAAGTTTCTGAATCTATGAATGGTTTGAAATCACTCATGCCAGTGATGGGTGGTTTGGGAATGCTTGCTCTGAAGCCTCAGTCAGAGAGAAATCAGGATACTTAAAAAATAAAACCCAATGAGGAGGAGAATTTTTAATCTCTCAATGGGATTAAAAATGTAGTGAATAGCAAAGGTTATGTTGGAGATTACTGGTGCTAGAAACACTTGTATTTTTAAGGATGGAGGTAGTCTCCAAAGAGTCATTAGAGGTCTGAGTGTCTGCAGCCCTGTGACCTGTTTCTCAGCTTTCCTCCATCTGTTCTTAGGCAAATCCTTAATCCTGCCTGTAGCTGCCTGCTGTGCGTGACAGTGAGGGATAGGCAGCTCTGCCAGGTTTTAACGCTCTGCGTGATACTTGACAGGAAGATGGAAGAGCTGTGGAAGCTCTCCTCCCCGCCCCGGGTCAGGGAAATGATGCTGACGGGCCTTGGGGTCAGTCTGACTCGCAGCAGCGTCTGTGGTGGAAAAAGCTGCTTAACCAAGAGCTTTATTTTATTATTATTTATTTTTAAAATTAATTTTTATTTTTAAATTTTATTGTTAGTATTTTTTTTTTTTTCTTTTAGCACATTCAGCGAGTAAGGCTTTGGTCATTCATCCCCTTCTGCAAGGGCTCAGGACAGGTTTCCCTGCAGGCTCCTTGTTTCTGCCTCTCTGATGGAGCTGTGGTACTGGCTGGGGCTCCCTGGAGCCCTGGGACGGGGCGATGAGCCGGGCAGGACTGGGGGACACCTTGACCCACCATGATGAGTGTTGGGTGGGAATGGAAAGCGGTGGGTTTGTTTCTAGCTCTGCTGTGAACTTGTTGCTGAACTGTGGGATGAATAACAGCCGCGTGAACCGGAGTGGTCGCTGGACGGGGCTGATGCTGGGGCTTGGTACCAGACTTGGCAATTTGGTGTGATCCACTTTTGCCTTGAAAGAGCAAAGTTCCTCCTCATTTTAAACTACTCTGCCCAAAATGAGGAAGCAGAACTTAACTGACTTTCAGGAAAATGCACTTTGCTGTATGCGTTGGGGCCTCACGGACAAAATTAAAACTAAGATGTCGATGGTGTGTCGTCAGGAAAGGGGAGATGTTCAGATGGTCATGCAGGTACAGTGTGAGAAACTTCACCCTTTCCTGTGCGCTTCTGGGGAACAACGTTAGTCTGACTGTCCCCAGTGGTCCCTGAGGCTGTGAAAAGGCTCCTGTTGTATGGCCAGGCTGTGGATCTGGTCCTAAACACACTCTGGTCTCTTCACAAGTCTCGCCGTTTGTAGGTCTCCGAAACCAGAGGTCTGATGTTGTAGAAGTGCCTCTGATAATTACAGCTGCTCAAGAGGCCCCATTTTGTTACCCCTTTGCAAGAAGTTCAGAGCTGGAGGACACTTATCCAAGGGGAATAGAAAGTGGCTCTTTCCTGTAGTTGGTGTATGAACTGGGCATTTCCTTCATTTTCCCCAAAAGTGTTGCACTATCAAGCTGCGTTTGCTTTACCGGGGAGCTGGCAGGATCCTTTTGCAGCAGGAGAATCCTAACCTGCGTTTCTTCCTTGTGGGAAGAAGCACAGAACAGCCATGTGGCCCCGCTCCTCACATCTCTTCCCTTTCAACTGGGTGACAAGCAGTATGTCAGGGCAGATTATAGAGGCATCTGCCCCGTTACCAGCTCCGAGAAGTTTCCTCAGGTTTTAGCATTAGCTCCACTGTTGTTTAGGTGCACTTTGCTATTTGCTTTAGTCGCAGGATCTGGTGGCTGAGCCAGAAACAGCTTATTAAGAAACTAGGGTGGTTCTGAAGCAAATACTAAACTAGAGGGTGTTTTGAGCCTGAGCTGGCCATTCAGAGCCAAAACAGCTTGACAGTGGCTAATAAATCCATCCATGCTCAGCTGAAGTTATACTTGCAGCAAGCTCTTGCCCTGCAGTCTGTGTCTGTGTTTGGGGAGAATAAGAGTGAAAAGGGTGGTGCTGCTTTCTCCGAATAGTGGTCCTGTTGTCCTCAGAGGTGTGTGATGCTCTGGGACTTTGATCAGCAGCAGCACACTGACCCCAAGGCAGAGGTTTAAGCGTTAGAGGATTTGGGGCAGGATTCCTTGCTTTGTACTGGTGTGCAGCATCTCCACAGGGACATCCCACCACTTAAGCTTTGTAGGATACATGCTGGTGTTCAGAGACAGGAAAATAACCCTGGAGTTAGGCTCAGGGAACAGAAGAAGACAGGCTTGGACAACTCTAAGGAGAACGTTTATTTAATACAGCTTGAAAACAAACCCACTAAAACCAGAATCCACTCTTTGAGTGTGTGGGTTTGCAGCATGTAAAAACTGCAAGTAGGTGTTGGTTTAGGTTTTCTTTTTTTTTTTTTTTTTTTTTTTTCCCCCTCCCCCCTCCCCTGGAAGAGGGCCACAGGTTTCCAGAGCCTTTTGGCTGCTGCTCATTGTTTTCATTTGAGGAAGAAAAGGAAAAATCAGGCGCTTCCCACCATACCCGCCGAGCAGCCCTGCAGTATGTTTTGAAGGCAAGCTGAAACACGCCCCGTAGTTGTACGTTGCAGCTGAATATTTAGATATAACGTGCTTTGAAGAGTCTCCCGTGGCTTTGTGTAAGTAGGCTCCGTACAGTTTTGTTGGTTAGGTCCCACCTCTGTGGTGAGGACCTGAGGAGACCGTGGTTCAAACGTTTTAAAATTGTGGCTAGTGACTGGCATGAGATCAGTGGTAAGTGTCTCTCCTGAGGCTGTTGGTGCTGCTGGCAATCGAGCACAGTTTGGTAGGGGCTCATGGCTTTGGTGCTTTTTGCTGCAATCCAGCGCCGACTTGCTGAGTTCAGTATTTTTTATTATTTTGCAAATCAATGCTTTCACAGCTTGAGAGTTTGAGGGAACACAAACGTGCACGCTAGGTTTTTAAATTGCTGATTGCTTCCCCCGCGCCCCCTGCACCT
>JAVKLA010000074.1:80954231-80998086 GCA_034782735.1 Sagittarius serpentarius
GCCTGCCTTAGTTGTTAATGGTTTTTTTATAAAAAAAAAAAAAAAAAAAAAAAAGGCAGCCCCAAACTGTCAACCCACCCGTGTAGTGATCATCTTAAAAGCTGATTCCTCCAAATGCAGCGTTGGGTAGGATGTAGGTGATCTTGGGTAGGAAGCGTGAGCTTGGCACTCCGCAGAGACACTGACCGATGCACGTTAGTAGAGTCCAGTGTTTCAGCCCGGCTAAGGTGGTGCTTCATTAGTAGAGGAGTGATTCACGGGAAGTGAATTCTCTCTTCCCTGTATTAAAGTTTGAATGGGTAGCTAGTTTCAGATGCAGCATTTTTTTTCTTCTAGATCTCTGCATACTGTAGTCATTACTTCTAAAGTTGAAATGTGAATTGCACTGTTACAGAAAGATCTGTATTTGCTGGGCAGATGCTTAATAAATAATTGCTGATAACTTTATTGCATTTCAGGCAGCAGCAGCAGGTCTCAGCTATGTTGGGGCATACGTCATTAACACCTACAAGAGCTACGACAACTTTCTGCAGGACAAGTATGCTCTGTTGCCAGCCGTGATCATTATTTGCGTCGCTGTGGTAATGTTCATCATTGGTTTGATCGGCTGCTGTGCCACCTTCCGGGAGTCTCGAGTTGGTCTAGGGCTGGTGAGTGTTGCACGTTCTTGCATGTCCTGTTCTTCACTCTGTTGCGTTGTCTGGGAGGTGCTACACTAGACCTTCTCAGGACACGCAGAACAGAAAGTAAAAGATTATTCTGAAATATACTGCTGAAGCACTGCTCCTTTGTGGGAGTTACGTACGGCTGTGAAGCAAGGATCGATGGTGAGTGAGGTGCAGGCTAAATTATTAGTTGCACTGCCTTGTACAGACGAATACCCATAGCCGTGGGTGGTTTCATGGCTCTGCCTCAGCTAGCTTGCTGGAGATAGGTGTGGAGAGTAGCCAGGTAAGAGAAGAAGGGTGACGATAAGGGACAGAAGGAGATGTGAATTTCCAAAGCTAGCAAAAAAAAAAAAAATTTTTTTTCTGCTGACTTTAGTTCTCTGAATCCTGAAAGTATGCCCCCACTTCTTGTTGAATGGTTTTTAAAAAACCCAGAAAGGTTCAAGCTGAGTAAGTTCAGGCCCCCAGCTCATGCCTTGAAGGCAATATGAGCTCAGCAAGCAGTGCGCAACGTACCTAACTCAGCTGCTGGTTTATTTGTGCCGTGTCCTGCTGACAGCCGCCTTGTGAAGTGTTTCACAGGCTCTTCACACAGATGACATCATGGCAGTGTTCAGGAGACTGCCTGCATTGGGCACACGTCCTGTGGAGCCGCAGTCATTGTCCCAGCCATGCACAGTAATCTCCTATTCTAATTTATTTTCTGGAAACTATTTTGATCGGAGAGGCAACAACAGAGAATGATAACTTCCCACTATAAATTAACGTGATGGATAATGTGCAATCGAATTGAAATGAAATGCTGTGCAATTCTTCCTTACAGTGTGTCTCTTTTAATTTCAGTTCTTGGCCATTATCCTGGTTATCTTTATTGCAGAAGTATCTGCTTTTGTCCTGGGATTTGTTTACAGGGAAAAGGTAAGTAAAGAATTAGCAGCTCTGTAGTAACCTAAAAGTAAAGAATAGATCTGGCATTGTCAGAGCATTCCAATACATCCAGTTTTCTTGAATACATAAAGTACGTGGCAGGCATCGCAGCAATCTCTAAGTGGAGTTAAACAGTTGTTGGTGCTCACATAGCAGGGCTCTTCCATCAGGGGAGGCAAGCTTCTATCTAGGAACGTGATTCTGGTTAAGTGCTACCTGCGTTTTATCTAAAGTATCGCTTGTTTTTGTCAGGGTTTTTTTTTCCCTGACTTAGTTGGGATACAGATCTCTTGCAGTTTCCACTAGATAAAATTCTTAGCTCTCACATTAAAACAGTATGTATTTTTTTTTTTTTCCTCTCTAAATAGGTAAAAACTGATGTGCAAGACACAATGCACTCAGTCTTTGAGAAGTACAATGGGAAAAATGCTGAGTCTACTGTTGTGGATTACTTGCAAGAGCAGGTAAGGAAACTTTTCAATTGTCCTGAGAATTATTTAGAAAAGAACAATGGGGTCCTAAACAAGGAATGTGAACTGGGAAGGTGGGAGAAGAGGGCCAATGTGGTTGTATCCTGGAACTCGTCTCTGCAGCAGTGTTTAGCACCTGATTCTCCAAGGCAATTGAGGGTGCTCCCCACTCTGCAAAGTTGGCCTTTTCAGGCTCCTGGTCTGAAGTTCATGTAAATGAATGACCTTGTTGATGCAAGTGGCCGTTGGATCAGACCAAATGAGTGCACGTAGATTGCTGCTGAGAATTCTGTCCCATAAAATAGAATGATGACAGAAGACTCTATCTTGCAACCCGTCACTTTAATATTAGAGCTTTCACAAAGAATAAATCAATAAGGAGGTAATAATGTATGAAGGGAGGTTGATCTATTATGTCTACTGCTGTTTTCCTGAAGTACTGCTACTTGTAAATCTGCTGCATACTGAGGGCAGCTCTTGCCCAGGATGCCTAAAGGAGGTTTAACCCAGCACTAACATTCATGTTTGTATATATTCATACGTCCCTGTAACTGTCCTGTGTTTGGCAGCTTCGTTGTTGTGGAGTAAAGAACTACAGTGACTGGACAACCACACAGTGGTTTAATTCCACCGGTAACAACAGTGTCCCTCTGAGCTGCTGCAAGCAAGACATGAAGAACTGCACAGGGCGTCTGGATCAGCCGCAAGAGCTCAATACACGGGTGAGGATAAAGGACACGGTTTCACAGTTGGGCCATGATCATTCTCAGCCAGCCAGAACCAGGAGGAAAGCACTACAGGCAGGATTTAGGGATAACTTCATCCAATTCTTTTCAGCAGTTTGTCCCCCAAGCCTTTTTCTCCCCATGGTTTTCCTCTAGCTAACTTCCTTCTCATATAATTCTATAAAAGCTCCTGGATGATGAAGGAGGGGCACCAGTCTGGATGTTTGGTCTTGGCTGTCTGCTGGTAACTCCTCCATTTCACACAGCTACAGAAGACACGTGACAAGGCCAAGGTGGTACCTATGGGCACATAGCTGTTCAAATAGATCTGAGGTAGGGGAAGAGACTGTGCTAGCATTGAGCATGCTGGATCTGGAGAACTGCATACCAGGTTCTTCAGTCTGGGGCACAAGCCCGAAAGTTGACTTTTATAGATACCGTTGCTGATCTTCCTGGCTCTGAGTTTTGGGTGCTTCTTTACGCGACCTGAGCTGGAGGAGATTGAGAAGCAGCAAATGTCAGTGAATTGCTAGTGCCTCTCCTCAAGCAAGAGGAGGATGAGAAGCCATCAGGTCTGGAAGACAAGAATGGAAGCCCTCAGGTCTGCAGTGGTTGGTTAGACAGGCCTTATAAGGTCCTGCTTCCTTTGAAGGGTTGGGGAGAAAAAAAGAAAAAAAAAAGTCCTGCTGAATTGATGTCTTTTAACTTGTTTTCACCTATCTCTTTTGTGGTAGGGCTGTGCAGAGGAGCTGGAGTCTGGGCTGCAGAGCGTTATCAGCTATGCCATGCTTGTGATCCTGGGGTTTGCCATTGTAAAGGTAAATGTTTCTGTCTCTTCCCCCATGGAAAAATAATACTGTTTGCCCTTTGATATCAGGGCTTTTTCTTCTACCATGTCCTGTTAGGCTACAGACTTTTGCTGGCTCTGAAGTAGACCCAGTCCTCTGTTCCTCACTTTTTATCTTCCAACTCCCTCCATTTTTGTCTGCCTAATGAAAAGGGGAGGGGAAAAAAATCACTTTCTGTAGATGTATTTTCTAAGTGTTTTTTTAATATGAAAGGAATGCCCTTGCTATAGTGAAGAAGTCTAATTGACATACAGGTGTTGAGTCTGATGACTGAAACAAAAAACACAGCAAAAACTAAATCTCTTGTGCATTCTCTCTCTCTTTCAGTTCTTCGGCATGCTGAGTGTCTGCGTGCTTACTTGCAAGAGAGAAGACAGTGGATATCAGCCTCTTTACTCAGGGGTGTTTGCTTAATGAAATGCAATGATCACTTTTCTTTTGCTTCCTGATGATAAAACAGACTTGTGCAGATGAATGCAAAAGGACAATTTATGACCTTCTTGCTAAATATTTTATGTACATGAAACAGAACATTGGGAAAGTTTATTCTGGGTGACGTGAAATGACAATTTCAATATTCAGTGCCCTACAGTAAAGTACCCTGATCTTGCATACAACAGCTTTCGGTAATGTTATTGTAGATTTGGATTTGTGACTTTAGATAGCACCAGATGGTATAATAGACTCCAGAAAGAATCTCACTTCTGCAATTCTTTCCTCTGCCCTTGAAACATGCAGAACAAATGTTATTTTTAACTACTGAACTGACTGAGACCACAGGAGGGGTTTTGGCTGTCTGCACAAAGATCAGATGATTCCCATGGTGTGGTTAAACAGCAAAAGAAACTTTTGAATGCCAGGTTCAAATATTCTTCATAAGCATGATGGGGAGTTAGAATAAGTTTTCTCTATATCTGATGGTATTTCTATTTTTTTTTTCCCTCCTTTTTATGGTCACACGTTGTAATTCAGTTTGCTGCAGAGGTTGTTAGTGCAAGACAACCTCATGTTTAAAGTCTAGAATAGACATTTGAGATGTTTTTTTTTGAAGCAGCTAGCAAATGTGAACAATTCCAGGTTAGGAGGGGATGTGTGTCGTGAGCTTTTGGGCTCGGGACATCTCTCTTGGGCTTGGTTTTTTTTGTCTTTTTTTTTTTTTTTAATTATTATTATTGACATTAAAAATTGCTTATGAAGCAGGGCTTTTGAAATTTTTTTTTCTTCTCCTTTTGCTGATGCTTTTATGGTTTGTTTACACAAAGACTTTGTCTCTCCGTTTGATGTGCAAGTTGCAAGAGTTACTGAGACGAATACAGGCTGGAAGATGGGAGTCGCAGGACACGTTGGCTCGCTGTGGTTGCGCAGACAGGACTGCTGGAGGGGTTAGTGCAGCCGCCCCTGCGCCACTGAAGGTCTGACGGCTTTCCACCGCTAAAAATATTAAGATGATGCCTTCTTATACCAAGCAATTTCAATAACCTATTGTCTGAACACCTTGTTTGCTAGTTTTCCTTCCTCCTTAAAGGTCTGCTGAATGCGGTCGCTTCTCAGATTGCATCACTGCTTTAAAAATGGTCCTTCTTTAACTCGTTTGGATGTTAAATCTGTTTTGCGGTTCTTTAGGGGGGTTTGGGTTGTTTTTAGAGTTGGGGAGGGAGGGAACTGTGAGCTATTCTTTATTAGGGAAAAGCAACAGAGTTTTTGCCTATTTTTTTTTTTTCTGTGGAGAGATAAGCAGTCTATTCTTAGCAGTAAACCTTTCTATCTGTAGCTAATCAGAAAAAATGAGTTTGGGGTAAGTGTAAGCTGTTTATTTATGGTTGGGTTGGTTCTTTTTTTTTTTTTTCTCCCTCCCTGGAGAAAAAAAAGCGCAATGGGTGATGACGATGTTCTATAGGAGACATACCAATATGAGTATGTATATGTTGAAAAGTGACTTAATTTTCATGGAGGGCTTTGTCTTCTCTTGAATGCCGAAATAAACCGAATTTATATAACCAACTGACAAATGCTGTGGTTTTTCTTTTTGGTGGCGGTGGAACCCCAGTGCCCGGGGGGAGCCCTCTGGGACGGAACCGGAGGGGGAGGCCTCTCCCCTCAGCACCGCCCTTTTCCCGCCTTTCCCGCCCGCCGCCTCCCGCGCATGCGCCGCGCAGGCGCCTGCGCTCTCCCAACGGCCGGGCCGAGGGCGGCGGGTTTGAAGCGGCGCTGCCGCCGAGGGACGGCGGGGCCGGCCAGGGCTCTCCCCCGGGGACCGATCCGTTTTCCTCCTCGCCGCCCCCCCCAGCCAGCTGGTTCCAGTCACCGCAGCGGTGAGAGCGGGGCGCCGGGGGAGGAAGTACTCGCGTTGGGTGAGGACGTGAGGTAAAAGGGAGGGCGGGGGCTGCCGCCGGTCATAACGGTTTCTCCTGAGGTATGGAAGGTGTGAGAAATCGGCGAATCTCTAATAACTAGCTCGGCAAGAGTGCTACTTCGTCGTATTTTAAAACTAAAGCGAAATAAAGGCTTCGTTGTCGGGGATGAGTTAGCCACCAGAGGGAGCCGTGTGAGCGCTGTAAACGCAAGGCGTGCCGGACAGCAGTGGTAAATAGAGGTTTGTTACGCGGCGATTGGGGAAGGTGCATTTCGGCAACGGTTTTTTTATCAACTGTTGTAGATAATAGAGTTAATAACTATACTTAGACAAGAGTAACTGATATATGATGCTACTTTTTGTGCCTCCATACTCTGCTAGCAAGCAAGCGCACGTTTTCTTTTGTTTAATTGCTGGTCTTTTAAAACAAAACAAAGTATCTCTTTAAATATTGATCATCTGATGCAGTCTCCCTGAGAAAGCCTTAGGACTACTTTATATAAACCAGATATTTCTTGCTTATTGCAGTAAATTTCCAACTCCTTTAGTAGCAAGCACCTTAATATAATAAACACTTATCCAGTTTCATGAGGAATCGTATTGATATTACACTGCATTTATCTCCAGAGTTCAGGGAAATTGCTTTGTCTTGTCTAATGTCAGTCACTTTGTGCTGCCTCTCCTGCTTTCAATTTAGTAAAATAAAAGGTAGCTATTACACTTGCTGCTTCATTTAAGTTCCCTTTGCTTCTTTGACACATCAGGGTCCTTTTTAAAATTCTGCTTGTGTGCCTAGTGTTTGCAACTTAAGTCTTTCTTCAATTACTGCATTCTTTTTTATTTCCCCTCAGTGTCATAGTAGAGAATATGGCGTCCTCAGACTTGGAAGATTTATGCTTTCACATCAACACGAAGATTTCAACTATTAAAAAGACTCTTCGATTAAGAAACATAGGTAAAAGAAATTAAGAGTGGGTTTTGGTTTGCACCTCCTTGCAGAAAATGGGAATGCTAGCCTTAGGCAAGGGACATAACATGAAGTGGAAATCAAGCAAAATATAGACGACAACAACAAAGTGAGCAAGGACGGCAAAACGGGAGCATTATCAGGGAACTAGGTGTCAAGCAGAGAACATAGGCTAAGTGAAAGTATGTTCCTCTGAGGGCCTTGAAGACTGGTGGTTCATGTACCCTATATTCTATATACCTGGTGGGGAAAGCTCCAGATAGGAAAAGACAAAATACCTTGGCGAGTATGTTAAGCCCAATTATAAAAATGTGCAAAGGCATAGATGGAGGTTTATACTACAGGTGTCTTGCCCTAGCGTTCCAGGAGTGCCTGGATGTGATGCAAACGTGCAGTGGGTAACAAACTTATTTAAACGGACGTACTGAAATTGATCTGAATGTTTTAGATTCATCTCTTATCCTTTCCTTGGCACAAATAGAAGTTACACAGGATCATACAAATGTTGGTTGGGAGGGTCATCATCTAGGCTAACCTCCTGTTGGGAGAGGAACTTATAACCCTAAACAGTGAGAGATTGTGAAGTAGAACAGGGTGCTGCAGCCAAGCAGCTGTGAAAGCCAGGCTGCATTCTAGACCTGTGTCCTCCACCTGCAACCTGCAGTGGTAGTGGGTACAGCTTAGTGCTTTCCAGCATCGTGCTGGAGCGGGGCCTCTATTCCTGCAGCAGCTTTGAATTCTGTTGGCTGTATGGAGTAGGAGGTTGACTGTTTGACCGGCGAATATTGCTGCTTCTCCTGGGAAGATACGGTGGTTGGGGAGCATAGAGTTAGCAGATAATCACTGCTTGTGGAGGGACGGGAAATGGGATTTTGGTTTTGTGTTGGAGGTGTTTTGGCTTTTTGGCTTAACGTTCTCTTTGACAGGTCAAGAACCATCCCTCAAATCTATGCTCTGTAAAATAGGACATGAGATGGTTCTCTTGCATGATCTCCTGAATAAAATGGAAACTGAAGTTCAACAGCAAGAAAAACTGAAGAATTTGCTAAAAGTAATCTTTTTTTCCTGTTCCTAAAATATGGGAAGAGTCAAAGGAATCTTTGATAAGTGCGTAGTTGTTCTTTTCTAGATCCTCAGTGATCTGTTTGGATGCATGTGCTTACAAGAGAAACTAAGGCTTGGACCAGGCTTACTGATGGTATATTAAGCAGCTCTCCAGCATAGTGACCATTAAAAACTTTATTTTTCAAGGTTTATACATTGAAAGCATGTCTTTATCATAATAGATACTGTGATCTAAAGAGCAGTTCTATTTTTATCTGCTTGCAATAGCTATGAAAATTATTTCATTAGAATATTTATCTGTTGTTCTAGTGTGTGTTTGCAGTGCCTTCATGTGTAAAGTCTTTTGTGAAAGTGTTTATTTGGGGAATGTAGATGAGTTTCCTGTAGCATCTCTTCATGACCACCACCATTCCCCTGCCTATACCTGCTAGGGTATATTGTTAAAGACTTACTTCTTGCCCACTCAGATTTCTCTGACGCTGTGAGGGCAAGGACAGACAAGCTTATGTTTTCTCACTCTTAGCTTTGTTTTTCTGAGCTTTGCTAGTTGCTCTTGGGAAATAAGGGGGTAAAGAGGTAAGATAGTGGGGAGCGAGCAAAGAACACCTCTTAACCAAGTTAAAAATTATTTTAGCATTGCCCTAATGGTACGTTAATTTTACTTGCTTGACGTTAAGAGTTTCAGATTTCTGATGAAGTCTGACATTAATTTCAGGAGCTCCAGAAGTCTGCTGAGAGAGATCAGAATGAAGCACAGCACCTCCGTGAAAACATTCCTCCCCATCTGCCTAAACCACCTCAGAGCTGGTATGTGGTCCGTGAGCATGGAGGTACTGGGCTGCTCCTGGTAGTGTCCAGCTGCAGCACTGTACAGCTCTGCTCCTTTTACTGTATATTAACTGTGAACTTCTGGGAGCCGAGGTTGTTATATGTATTGATTCTGGAGTTTGCTCTTGGCTGTTCACTACCGGTCTTGTGCTAGCACCCTAACAAATCCCTTGGGTAAAACCTGTGAAATACTAAGTTGTTCAGATGGAAGGTTCCAGTGGCAGGTGTGACATTATAGTAGAAAGCTAGTTCTTTGATAAATCTGAGCGTTCCCTGCTTTAGAACTGCAGACACACTGATTTGATAGCTGCAGTGTCTAAGGATTGAAGGGTGGGTTAGTGATCCAAATGCTGGGTCACTAGAACTGAAGTTCAACACTGCCCTTCCAAATATCATTTAAAAAACCCCAGTCCTCTAACTCAATCATCTTTCTGTGGGGACTTCAATTAGAGTTGTGGTATTTTTATTCTCCTTTCGCTGCAGCAGCCTGGCATTTATTGTAGCTAGCAATGATACCCACCTGCCTTTGAGAGGGCTGTACTGAGAAGCTGTTCAGAATAAAGTAGCTCAAGTGAGAGAAGGAGACACGAGTATGTGAAACAATAGCTGTTATTCAGAAGGCTTCTAAGACATTATAACTCTGATTAGGTTTCTCAGAGTGGTCAGCTCTTTCTCTGGCCTGTTGGAATGGCTTTTGATTTTTGAGTAATGTTAGTGTACGCCAGATGGGAATCCTCTTCTAGAGTCTAACATCTGGAGCTCCCAGAACTTGTTTCCAGCCTTGTGGCTTGTCAGAAGGCAGTGCGTCGGTCTATTTGAATTCAATGCTTCCAATATGTGCCCTGAATCTCTCAGCTTTACCTGGTCTTGCTCCTAATGCCAGACAAGCCTCAGGCGCAAAACATTACAGGTGTATTCCAGCGAAGTAAAAGGTTAAGGATGTGGAAATAGGGTTACAGAAGAGAAAAATGAACTGTAATTTTAGATAGTGTGTAGCAATGTTCTCATCTGTGTAGGTACTGCTTGTATTAAAACTTCGGCTAGTCTTAGCTGGTAAAGAGATGACTTGTGCAGAAGCTTTTTTCTGAATGCAGCCCTTTAGACATGAACCCTCAGTTTAGCAAACAGCCTCCTAAAATGTGTCTACGGATGTCTTGTTCCTTTTCTATTTAGATGTTGTATTTTGTGTGTGTGTGTGTAAGAGTGGAAGTTCAGAAATTCACTGGTGTTCTGCCTTCCTTTTGTAACTTACTTTGTTAATTTAGGAAGACCCTGTGTCTTAAGTTATGCTGGCTCCTGGAAATTGTTTAGATGAAAATGAGGCTTGTTTAGTGACTGTGTCACCTCCAATATCAAAAAGATTCTTTGGATGTTGGTTTCCCTTCCAATCTTGTCCTGCTTTTGATCAAGAAGCTAATTGTGATATGACTTCAGCTGGTCCTTCCCCTTCTGGAGAGAACCACAAGTTCTCTAATAATTTTCTACAGATTGCTGTGCCAGCTTACAACTGCTGTTCTGTTAGCGTCAGTTTGTGTTGTTGGCTTTTCCTGAGGAATACTATGTTCTATGTCAGTGCCATTTGTCAAAGCACCCTTTCTCCTTTGTCCCCCGTTGTCACTTCTTGGTGTTCACTGTGTTGTGCAGTGGAAGGTCAAGCAAGTGCAAGACAGACAGTAATTGGTCAGAATCCATCTGTATCACTGTAAATAGGTCTTCAGGCCTTTTTCTCAAACCTTCCTCCATTGACCTTCTCCATTTCTGTTCCTCTATGTCCCAAAATGCTTGGGGAGCTGACTACTAATGGTCTGTTGAGTGAACATCATGAGATAAGTAATGCAGAAAGCAGAGCGAGCACTTGAATGCTGGTGAGACAGGCCTTCAAAATCTCAGAAAGAATGAAAATGCCCACACAGACAAATTGAACAATTCATGGCTTTACTTATTTTTTTCTCTCCTGTGTTTTTGGTTTTGACTTTCTTATTTACCGGAGGAGGGTCACTGAAATAAAAAGAAAGTTAAATGTATCTTAAGCCCTTTGTATTCCAGGTGTTTATTGAGAGCACAGTTTCTCACTACACGAAAGCCGGATTTTGAATACAAGCTTCGGTTCTTTCTTCTCATTGCCCAGGTCAGCAGTGAGCCGTATGAGTACCATCTCGCTGCAGCAATGCACAGGCAAGGTCGTGGGTGGGAACCCAAAGCAAGAAGTTCCCGGGGGCGGGGAATCATCTAGAAAAGATAAGAGGCTTGTTGCAGTGAGGAGGATGGCAGGAGATTGGAGTGTACGGGAGGAGCGAAGCTTTAAGATGCAAACTTGCCTCTCTCCGTCCTTGTGTTTATCCTTCTATCCCAAAGCCACCTCCAACACCACCGAAAATCCCCACCCTTCCCTTTCCCTCTTCCTTGCTGACATTCCCTGTCACTAGTGCTAGCTCCAGGGTGCCAGGATTGGTTTTGTGCAGGGCCTCACCTTGGTTTTTCAGATGTTTAGATCTGAATTAGTTTAACTGTTGCTGTCCTAGATTTCAGAAGGGCTCTGCATTGTGGCGTGGCGCGGAGCAGAGCTTCCTCTGTCACTGTGTCACGGACCAGATGGTTTGGGAGTCCAGCAGGTGGCACTCGCTGTCCTCTGTGCTGCCCTAGTCTTACTGCTTCGGGGGTGTCATGTCAAGTGACACATCAAACCCCCGCCCTCAACTAAGTCAACAGATGAGGCACTGCTGTGCTGTTTGCTGACCGTAGGGCCCTACATCAAACAAAGATAATAAAGATCTCTATTTTGATGTAACCTTCCCACAAGAAGACAATCAGTTCTTTGTGACAGGTCTGCTCGGTACTGCTTTAGGTATTTTTTTGCACATCTCAGCCCAATAATGTCCTTGTACTCAGATGACAGTGAATTTGGCCAAATGCATCCTCTTTGCTGTCCTCCTGCCGATGAGCAGGAGAGCAGCTGGGTGAGTGGCTGGCAAATAACTTGTGATTTGAGGCTCTAAGCTTAGGGTTTGGAGGAAGGGTGTGTTTATAAAAATAATGCTCTAATAATTGCTCAGAGCAGGAAATTCCTTGGCTCTTGGGATCTTGCCTAAAAAAAAAAAAAATATTAAAAAATCCCAGCCTGCTGGGTAGTGTTGAATTTCTTTGCTTCAGGAGATTAATGGATGAGTCAGGCTTCCCAAGATTTGAACTTGTTTCAAAGAGCTGTGAAGTATTTCAAATCTGCCTGTTAGGCTGCAGCTCTCTGCTGTGGTTCATCTGATAAAAAGCAAGGCCTCATGTTCTGTGAAATGTAATGGTACGTTGAATTCTTAACTGCGCTGTGCTGCATTTGGACTGCTTCCAATTCACCTGCTAGCAGCCTCTCTAGCAGAGAAATGAAGAGCTATAATGAAGTCAGCTAAAGTATGCAATTTGAAACAGAGTAGGCTTTTTTATTTATTTTTCTTTCAGGAAAGATCATGGATTGTGTTCATCCAGCTTAACAGATGGGTTGAAACTTAGGTCTGCGAGTAAGCAGACTTGATAATATAATGGTATTGTCCTTACTACTTATCTGCTATTTATATACTTAATATTCATTCATTTTACAGTGTCACTGGGCCAACTGTGAAATGCGAAGAACAAACAAAAGTTGTAGAACCCGAACGTGCAAAGAAACCTACAAAGGAGCAGAAATTTATTAAAGAAGTACCCTTAATAACTGTAGAAGAATTTGAAAGTGTTCCTGCGTAAGTAAGCATGGCTTTTCTTAGACCCTGTCATGCCAATTTGGGTGGCAAATTTCGGTTTGGGAAAGTGAGCTCTTGCAGAACTGAGACTGACAGAGATGTTTTGAAATTTTAAATGTTCCACAGGATGAAACATCATGATGATAGCTCCAAATAGTGTATATGCAATACTGGCAAACCTGAAAATGAAACGGATAGAGCTAATTGGGTTCTTTTTTAAGTATATGTTGGGAAGATCAGAACTAATCAGTTAAAACCCAAACCTCTTATCTCGAAAGTCATTTTCACTGTATGAACAGAAACATATCAGCTGATAGATAGGTTCTGTTCTTGTTTTGAGAGCTGACATTTAAAAAAAAAGCCATCATCTCGTAAGATGAAAGGTATGGTTACACTTCAAAGGAAAAATAATGATAAATGCTGATTTTATTTGACCTGACTATTGCTTTCTGAAAACTTCAAGTCTTGACTTACCAATCTGTTTTGAAACAGGAAAAGAAATCAGACTTATTAAAAGCAAAACGCACCTCCCACTGAAATATACCAAATTTCTGAAGTAGAAAGCTGTGGGTTTTTTCCCCTACCATCAGAACCTGATTAATAGATATCCTTGTCTGAGGTCTGTCATGTAGGAATAACTTTTCTTAAATGGCGTTTTGGGGACAAGGACAAATATTTCTGCAAAAAGGAGAAAATTCTCTTGATGCCTAAGGCTAAATTGTTATCTAGATTCAGTGTGTTCCCTGACAACGCTTGTTTCAATAAGAAAAATTTTTTTTTTGAGCCTATGTTTTATTTGAGGCTTTCAAACCATCTTTCCTATTGTTTTCAAAATTTTCCAGTGAGCAATGTCCATTTTCTTCCACCAAATTGCTTAATCCAAAAAATGAAGGAGCCTGAATATTGAGCTAATGATAAAAGACTTTTGGTTACTTCTTAAAAGTGCATGCACCTGATATTTTTATTCTGCAGACCATCTCTAGTATTTGGTGGATTTACTCCCTTAGGTACTTCTCTCCTGATAAAATCTTGGAAAGGTAAAGCTGGAGCATGGGAATTTTGGTCTTTATCTCTGCTAAGGCCAGATAAACCATTCCAGCCAAATGTTGTTTTAACTTCCAGTTAAAGCTATGATCTTCCCTGATAGCCCCTTAAAGTGTTTCATTATCTTTGAAAGCAGAAGGTTTTCCACCGCTGTTCGTGCGCGAGGAGAATGGGGACAGAGGCCAGCTGGATCCTCTTCTATTCATCGCTGGCTTATAGAAAGGTTGCATTTTGGACTGCGCTTGTGGGGCTATAGAACTATTTTTATTGAGATGGGAAAGGCATGTTTGTTCTGTGGAGGAAGATTTACATGAATTTAAATAGATCTATTAATCTACCAGGTTTTTTTCCTCTTGTCTGGCAGTGTTGTAATACAAGATCAGGGCACTCTGCTAAGCTTGCAATTTCACATGCTGTTTAACCAAACCTAACCAGCAAATGTTTCTGACCCAAATTTTCTCATGTCTAACATATTCTCTTAGAAGAATGAGAATTAGATTCATATCCCAGTTCTCCAGGTCAGCGCTGCTTCTCGTGCAGGATCTCTTTATACCTACTGGCAACAGTAAGAGGGGATACTACTGCATTTTTATGCAGCTCTGGTCCCGGAGCCGCGTGGCTGGGCTAGTACAGGACTGTGCCTGTGCTAAGCTGTCTGAGGGACTTAATAAAGCACAACTGTGCATATGCATCACATATGTGTCTAAATCCCATACCAGCTGGGTATCATGGGGTTTGCATCTGCTGAGAGTCTTATTCCTCTCTCCCTTTCCTACCACAGCTGTGGCAGGCTGTAACTGAAAAATCTAGGTGGTTCACCCCCCTTGTGCTGAAAGTGGAAGAGAATCTATCCCTCACATCATTAGGGCGCTAAAAGAGATACAGAGTCTTCGGTGACTTCATATTCTTAGAACTCTGCAGCAGGTGTTTAACAAAGGTACAAGCTGTGTTAAGGTGCGGATATGGAGCACCTTGATCAAATAGAATACTCTTGCACAGTAAGGAACTTGCAGATTATCTTAGCCTTCAAATCTGTTGCAGAAAGACACTTTCTGGAGGGGAAAAAAAAGGAAATTGCACAGTGGATGTCTCAATTAACTTTGAATTCAAGGCAAAGGAAAATACTTGCTTTATTCTGTCTCTAAAATTCTTACCGCTTAAGATATTTTTAGAATCTGCACATTCATTATAACTCTAAAGTCTCAGAAGATGGTAACTTGGAGGAATGTATGCTTCTTTTAGCCTAAGCATTTTTGAGGGAGCAGGGTTGGCCATTAGGAGATTTATCTCTTTTCCAGTGGTATATAAGTGATACATTGATCTTGTTATTTTCTTTGAAAAACACAGCACTATGCTTTGGTTTTCATACCTGTGGAAAAAAAAATGTTTTGAAAAGAGCTTCTGTGGATTAGAAAAAGAAATCGGGTCACTCATTTAAAAAAAAAAAAAAAAAAAAAAAAAAAAAAAGGAAGAGTCTGAATGCTTTTTCTTTTGGTGTAGTGAAGCAGATTTTAAAGTTATTTTAGATCTAAATTTAATGGATGAGTTTGGAACTTCTCAGCTTTGTATTTTTATATTAGTGTATGTATGGACTGAAATAAATGCCAGCATTTATGGGTTTGCTAGCCATGGCTGGATAGCAACATGAGAAGCCTGTGGAACAGCTGCAGTTTTTATGATCCTTACAGTTATGTACAGAAGAAAAATTCTGGTTGCTTTTGACAGAATTTAGCTGCAGATTAAGGCGCCTACATTTCAGTGCCTGTGACACGGGTGTCTCCACGCTCAGCGAGTGCCCCCATTCCCACTCTTGTTGCTGAACATCTAGTCAGTATGGTCGGTGAAACCAGAAAGCGGCTCAGCTGCCTGGCTGCTAATGGCGCGTCTCTGTTGCATGAGCAGAGCTGCCTGGTGCCACTGCAGATGCTTAGCATGTACTACCAGATCTCTAGTTACTGAATTGTCCGTAAACCCCAGCACATTTGCTGGCCCTCTGTGAGCATCTTGGACGGCTGAGGGCCTCTCAAAGACCACTCGGTTCTTAGGTTTAGGCAACCAAATCCTGCTTCTCTGTTTCTGCTTCAGGCTGAGCTGAGGTGCTCTCTTGGCTTAATTAAGTGTATTCACTGTATGTCTATTGATAGCGGGAGCATAGGAACTGAAATATAGATATTTTATACCTCTGGCCTTAATCTTCATAGCTCTGCACATTCCCCTGTGACTTTATAAATAGGCTAAGGGATGCAGATAGAGCAATAAATAGCAGTTAATGTATACAGGAGAATCCCTTCTGTGGTTATAGGCTGTGTTACTTGTTTATGCCGAGCGTGACTGCGTTTCAGGGGCGGTAGTGCTGCTTTTATTTGAAAAGATGTTATGTGTGCCAAGTAGAGCGTTTTTATAAAAATGGCTGCACTCCAACTTTGAATCTGGATTAATCAAAATATCAATAAAGTTAGAAACCCGCTGCAAATAACTTAGTGGCAATTCAGTCTGAAATTAGAGCAATTGCTTTGAATTCAGGAGTTTTTACACACCCTGTGCAGACCTGTCTCCCTGGCAGGAACCGGCTATTATTAAAATCTACAGCAAACACTTATTTTTTTTTAGTTGGCAATTGTAGAATGCCTGCCCGCGTTCTGGTTTGGAATATTGAATTTGTAATTGATTAGCTACTTGTGCTTTAAATTCTTTGTATGTATTCCAAATACTGAGTTTTTTCGTTTAGATTAAAATGAGGGAAGAATTTGCTGTTCGTTGATCTTCTCAGTCTTACTGTCCTGCAGCTTTTAGCCACCTTATGTACTGACCTAAAGAACCCCATTCATTCTTAAAATGAATTGTAACACTTCTCTCAATTCCACACATCTGCAAACTGATACTGAACCAAACACAACCAGCCAACTTTGGTTTGTTGCAGCGACTGAACGGTGATCGCAGGATAATTCAAGTTGCAAGGTTGCCCTGGCTTTTACTGCAGTGTTTTCTGGGCTTTTGTTTTGTATTTAGCTTACTGCTTGTCATATGAGTTTCAGATTTCATTTTTATATAATGGCTTCTCAGTTTGTAGCATGTTTTCTTTTCCTTGAATGCATGCCTTTACATCTATAAATACTGAACAGCCTTACTTGCAAGTATTCCAGTGTTCTAATATTTCCACATCACTTTGTTTTTATCTTCTGTGCTTCCTGTACCTCTAGGCTGTTATTGACAGATCTTATTCTTTTAGTGCTAGTTTTATGAAATGCTCTGAAAGTTCAGAAGCGGATGTTGGTAGTGCAGAACTGTGTCTGTATAGCTCAGTAGGCTGCACAGTAAAATACAGAAAACAACACAAAACTGCTGTTTCTTCAAAAAAACAAAGGAATGGCTGTAAGATCAAACACAGGTTATTCATGATTATATTATGAACCAAATTGCACTCTTAGGCAGCAACATTTAATTTCAGTTTTGGCTCATACTATGTTTTCTGCAAAGTTGCTTGATTTTTCTGTGTTTGTAGTTTTTAAGTGGTACACTATAAAAGCAACCTTTATTCCATTTTGAAAGGCTCCGTACAGCTTAAGCACTGGATATTTTTTACTTCTTAATTTAGCTTTCTCATGTTTTGTCTTTTATGATTTAGGTTTTATCATGGCTTTTTACCTTCAAGATTATTAAACAATCAAGGAAATGAACACAATTAACTACTATGTTTATTCATTAACACAAAGCAGAAGAAACTGCCTCTAACTAGGAAGAGCATGTTCAATTAAGGCTGATGAAAGAGAAAAATAAACACGGAACTTCATTTGTGACTTTCTGGTTACTGATTTTTATTTTTATTTGTAGGTATATGAAAGGTCGTTTAACACATGATCAGATTAATGCAGTTGTTCAAGACGTGAACAAGGCTGTGGTGGGCAAGTACAAGATCTTGCATCAGCCTTTGAAATCTATGAATGCCACAGTCAGAAATCTCTACCACAGGTTCCTGGAAGAAGAAACTAAGGATACAAAAGGTATTTTTTTTTTCCTTTTTTAGTACCGAACTCGTAACACTGGGATATTGCAGCACAAGTATAAAAATACTGGACAAAATATTGAATGACTAATGACAGCAAGTGCTTTTCATGTTATAGTGTAACTAACTTAGAGCATCTTATTCTCAGAAAATAGTCCATCCAGGCATTGTGGTAGTTGGTGGAATGGCCTAACCTGTGGGAGTGTTTAAAACCATCAGTCCTGAAAAATTTTAGAAAACCTGCTATTGCTTACTCTTAGGTGGAGAACAGGGAAAAAAAAAAAAAATACCCTGTAGACTTAGCAGGGCTTTCCCTCCCTTCCCAGCATGGTGAATCAGATTTGGCCCTGAAGAATCCCTGTCCGCCATGAGGGATGAACAACGCTTCAATGGTCCGGAGCAATGAAAGTTCTGGTTCTCCCTTGATGTAAGGGGAGGAGAACAGAAATGAGATTCAGTTTCTAGGCCATAAGGAATATAAATGTCTTATTACTATACAGAACTGGGTAGTCAGTATAAAATCCCGTCACCTCTTCTGGATAAAGTCATACAGTGTAGGAACAAGGGTTATTGTTCTGACTGAAGAGTTTTCCCGTAACCAATTTGGTTATTTTTTTGTGTGTGTTTTCACCGAAAATGTGTCGCGTTCATGGTGTGTTGTAGCAAAACCTGTGAGTGCACAAAGATTTGATTTGGAATCCCTGCAAGTTCTGGAAACTCCTAGTTTGATAACCAAACTGCATAACTTGCGTTTTCAGTTTTTAAGCTAGAATAGATGTGAACTATTAAAAATTTGTTCTGAAGTTGGGAAATCTGGGTAATCAGTCATGCTGCAGTGACACTGTGGAAGAGACAGGGCTGTCAGATAACCTTAAGAAGTTTTCTCCTCCTAAAAGCAAGGAGGGAGCAAAAATGCACCAAAATGTCTGTCTCTCAATTTAAAAGCAAATTGTACTTACAGGTTAGTTTTTCCAAAGACATGTGGCACAGTAAATCTCTAATATTAAAATGTCCTTTCTGACATTCATTTCCTTTTGAGAACAAGTATGTAATTATTCCTGGAGGGGTGTGCTGCACATATCAAGCTTGGCGATGTCCTTAGAATGCCCTCATGTTTCGAAGTTCAGACGTAAAGCGTGGAGCAAATTCTCTTCTGTCTCACAGGAAGAGAGCTCTTTTTCTGACAACACCTTGGCATCTGCCTCTCAATTTTTTTTGCCCTGGACGGAATGCAGGAACATTCTGCCCTAAGCGCATTCACTGGGTACTCAGGAGCCACCTTATGACAAACTGTGACTTTTTCTTCCTTCCTTTGGATTTGTCACTGATCAAGACTCTCTCAGTATTTATGGTATGGTGATAACATCACTAACTTCTAGATTCTAAATGCATCTCTTCTGTAGGGAAGGAATCCTGATGTGATGGACATGCCTGGCACTTTATTTTGAGACCTATAGGATAAACATGTCATATTAAAGTCCTTTACAACACTGACTTTCATAAAAAGCATGCTAAAGGCATGCAGCTAGACTGCTTCACGCGACTGGCTTCTCATTGAGGCTTGAATAGTTGGGTTTGGGTTTTTTTTCTAGACAAGTTCTACTTCAGTCTACCAATGGCTCATATTAATTGGGATTTCTTAAAATACTTGCTTCATCATTTTTAACTTACAATATCTTTTTGGTTTAACTATTACTGTCCTCAGGGTGATTGTAAGGAGTTTGAGCCCATGGCTATAGAGGAGAGGCTCAACACTAGAAAGGCCCTCCTAGGCCTGGAACGCTGCTTAGTCTGCACTGTGATCCATGGCAGCATTGGCTGCAATGAAGGAGCTGTTCTAGCAGCCTGAGAAAGCTACAACTACTCAGAGAGAATTTTCTACCAGAAAGTAATTTTTTTACGTCTGAAAAATTAGGCTTTTAATTTCTTCAAGTACCTGAGAGACAGTCTTTATTTTCTTGTTGATGTTGGAAAGTTCAGTTAGGAAACTAGGACATTCAGCACCTGGGAGAGTGTGTGTGTATGTGTGTTAGGTTTTTTGTTTTGGTTTTGTTTTGGTTTTTTTTGTTGTGACTAATCATCTTGGAAGTCTAGAGAAGAAGTCTGGCAGGCTGTCAGACAGTTCTTATCTGGCCAGCACAAAATGATTAAATGTCTTTATCCATTGCATTTTTCAGGATGAGGTTGTGCGTTCATTGATTTGTTTGCTTAGATTTCTACTGTGAGTGTCTCTCTGCTTAGGATTCCCACAGTCTCTCAGCCTGGGCTGATTTGCCAACTGACCTCTTCCTCTGATTTCAAGATGAGAAAAGGTGCTGCCTGGTTTATCAGGGTAACCTTCCAGCCAGTAAGGTGATGCAGTTAGTTTAGCGAGTTAGTGCATGGGCCTACTGTTTCCAACCAAACTACTGCCCTTTATCCAGCTCTAGTTTCTTCATAAAAAAGATCCTGCTATGCTGAATGTTGCTGCCCTGAATTCTGGGCAAATATAAGAAGAAATTGTATTCTGCATAGATTCAGGACATTCTGATGCTCCCCCAGATATAACAGACTACAAAACTGGTATGTGGATTATCCCTGGGTTCCTAACATTGCTTAGGTATATTGCCCTATTACTGGAAATTGCAAATGGTCTCTATCCAACTGTAGTTACATTTTAAGCAGTTATGCAGGTTTTTTCTTTTCCTAGTAAACAAACTTTCCACTTCTCATCTGCATGCAAATTCAGTAGTGTTGCAAGCTCTCTTGAGATTCCAGCATAGTTCCCGTCTGGGGGAATGCTTCCAGCTTTTGGCAGTCCTTGTCTCTGGAAGATTCTGCTTCCTATTAGACATCTCTGTCACCAACTCTTAAAATGGCCCAGGCTGTGAGAAAACATGATCCGTTTTTCTTCGGCTCTGGCTAAGCAATATTTTAGGGAACTCTGCGCTTGCAAACAGCACTCTGGGACCTTAGTTCTCATGGCTGTCACATCCTTGGATGCTCCTTCAGACTGCAGTGCATGTCTTGTTAGATCACTCCTAAGATGAAATTTAAAGATGAAATGTTTACATAAAAACATAGATTTGCCTGTGTAAAGCTACATTGTCCTTGTTTAATAAACAAATAAAAGCATTCCAGCTAGAATCAGCTACTCAGTTAAACTGGAAGGACTCTCCAATAACTTAACAGAAGGAAGAGATGCTCCATCTTATCTAAGATGATGCTGCCCCTCTCTTACTTTAAGGGTAAAAGGAGGAGGGAGAATGCTATCCTCATTTCCAAGCTAGAACACCCCTAGCCTTGTGACTTCTTTCTCATAAGACTTGGAAGCATGATACTACAGAAGAATATGTTATTTCCTTCTGCTTTCTCTCCTTAAAGATAATTGGACATTTCTTTCTTATACCTTAATTAGCATGTTCCTGGTTTCAGATTGCTTTTTTTTTCTTGCAGTTTTGTGAAGATGCGTGGTTAGAACCTTATGCCTTGTTACAGGAAATATTAAATGTACGGTCATTTTACTAGATCTCTAATTATCTCCTATCTGAGCAGTGTATAAAGGCTGAATATGAAATCACAGCTAGTGGATATAGCTGTGGAGTGCTTAGAGTAACTCCTTTCTTCGTTCCTCATGTCTGCTGTTAGCTTGTGGAGACTTTCTCTTGGGGTTCTGTTGCACGCATTTTAAATGCTTTAACTCCAGTCAAGGCCTTGGTTTCTTACAAGTGCTTGATAATGAGAATCTCCTTTTAGAAGTAGTTAAGCAACTACAAGGAGGGATGGGCTGCCAGCTCTGATGCAGGACCTTCCTATGCCATTTTCTTGGAGAGACACAGGGAGGATGCCTTTCTATGTGGTTGGTCATTTTTTTGCGTTTTCTTAATTAACAGAGCATTATTCTTTTCCAAATCTGATGGAAGTCAAGGGAATGGTGGGCTGCACAGCTCTGATGCGTGGAGGGCTCCGTCCTGTTATTTGCAAACAGCCAATTCCAGAACTTGAGTGCCTGCTGAGAGAATGTCATCAGGCTACAGCTTCTTTCAGACATTGCAAAGCAATTACTTGGGATTCAAATTGGGCTGGTACTCAACTGCGTTCTGTGATTGGAACACTGAAGAGTGATGCCTTTCTCTGTAAAGCTGTGCTATGATCTTTAAGCAGACTCTGAGCATCTCTTTGGTTTTGCTCAGGTCAGTGCTTTGGATGTCACCAAGAGCAGAACATCTATGGGCCAGGCCTCCACGAGAAGTTTACTGTTAGGCATCAAGGCTCTTCAAGGTGTGCTGTCAATTGACTTTCTACTATCCAGATCTTCTGGCACATCTGTGGAAGGTCTCATATCTGGCCCTGGGTGGTGTTTGGGACTGCTACAGACTTTACGACCCGATAGAGGAGCATGGATGGTTTGAGAGATGTTAGTAGATACAGCTGACAACAGACGGAACTCGCTGAATGGGGCCTGTGGATGATGCAGGGTGTTTGAACTTAATGGGAAGGTTGGTAATTCTTCTTTCTGGTGACAAATTTAGAAAGCAGAACAAAGTTCCGAGATAGCGTGAGGCCATCCTGCTGCTGTTTGTATTTTTTTGTCAGTGTGTGGAAGGGTTAAGAAGAGGTCGTACTGCTACTTGTGAAATGTTAAGTGTATCCTATAACATAGTCATTTCTATAGCAAAGTCATTATTTGTTTTCCAGGTGAATTTTTTATTGTGGAGGCTGATATCAAAGAGTTCACTCAACTGAAAGTGGATAAGCGCTTCCATAGCATCCTCAATATCCTGCGCCACTGCCAGAGAGTGAGAGAAGTTCGTGGCTCAAGACTTGTCCGCTATGTCATCTGCTAACGAGCTTTCCGTATTCTGCTTACCCAAGATACGGAAGGCGGAAGGATTTTGAGATGCAGAGAGAGAGATTCTATGTGTGGGCATTCCTATCCAGCTCTCTTACTTTCTAAAAGGCATAAAAAAAAAAAAAAAAAAAAAAAACCAACACAAAAAGTGTTTTTCAGATTTCTATCCTAAATTAGGAGTGGCAATATCAGATGGCCTTGAAGTATTTGAGTTTTGTTTTGAAAACTTGAGAGTCTTTTGGGAAATTACAGATGCAAACCAGATAGGCAAGTGGTGCACCTGTGGTCACAGGTGGTTTTAATCACATTTTCAGGTCAGCACTCGAAAGTAACATTCGCTGCATGTTAATAACTTTCCTTTTGTGTTCATGAGTTGGAGACTGTGTTTAAGATTCTGTAGCTACTCAAAGGAAGCATTTGATTTTTATTTTTTTTTTAATCTCTCAAACCAATTTCCAGATTTCCTTTTCTTAATCTTTTTCTTCTTACCCTAATTGTATGTTCTGGAGTTTCCTGCATCACTTGAACAGGAAGATCTGAAGTAGTTTAAACATTTCCAGACTGATGATCGGTAGTTCTGTTAGCCATGTGGTTTTCATACTTTATCATGCAGCCAGATTTTTCCCTCAGACCAACCCGTTAGACTGAAAGAGCAGAGCAGTGGGGTTTTTTAAGTGAAAATGTTGACTTTCACTTTGAAAATACTGGTCAAACTCGTCACAGTTTTTATTATAGAACATTGCTTTCAAATGACCTGTTAGTGTACTAAGTTCTGGAGTAGAATTATTGTGGTAAATGTCAACTCTGCAAGTAATCAAAACTGTTTGGATACGAAAAGCTATGGTCTTTTTCTTCCATGAGCCTGTATCTGCTGTTATCCTAACATCTGAACTAAGATACCTCCTCTTGTACCCTGTCAGTGGTAAGATGACAATTTAATGAGCAAAAGACCCTGAATGAACTTTGAACTTTCTCAATAAAGAGATCCTGGTGAGTGCTATATAATCCTGGATTTCTGGGGGTTTTTTGGGGTGTGTGTGTGGTGGTTAGTTTTTTGGGGTGTTTTTGGTCTTTTGCTCTGGGATGTTGAGATCCATGCTGAGGTCTCTACTTTGCATCGTACTGGAATATATTTCATGTTCCGATAAACACACAGCATAGGAGGACGTGCTAAATCAGTTTCCATAGCTGTCGGTTGAGCCAATCTGTTTTTTGCAAAGTTTATTTTATATGAAATAAAGTGTAGAGGTTTGGGTCCATGGGTCATCAGGTCCTTTTTTTTTTTTTTTTTTTTTTTTTGCTGTTTTTTTTGGGGGTGGGTTTTTTTTGTTTTGCCCAGCTTCATGTACTCATAAGAGTCTGTCAAGATTCAGGACTTGCAACCTTCAATTTATTAAAAAGAAATCTCCTCATAAAGCAATTGCACAGGCTTGCCCCTCATTCCATGTTTGGTTTTGACATTTCCAGGTGACTGGCTCCAGACTGTCCAGCAGCCTAACTTCTGTTTTCATCTCCTCTCCTCTGATCATCTGACTCATCAGCTCTCCAGCCTGCACCAGGAGGAGATCCTGTTGCATAGGTGTCCCCAGAGGGAAGTTGGTCTGTTGGACGTGGGGCTCTTTCAGTATTTACAGCACGTTGACTTTTCTTTCTCTGCGATTTACTTTGTGATTGTACGGCTTTAACTTTAAAAGTGTGGGGAAGAAGCAAAAAGAGCCCCAAAGCGCCATGTCCAAGTGAACACTTTGTTGTAAGGAGAGGTCTAAGTGTACACGACAGTTATGGCAGGCTCAAAATGGGACTTGTTGATGGGCAAACGAGACTGAGAGACCGATAGCTCACGTTTCGATTACCATTACAATCAGGGAAAGATGAGAGACCCTTTATTAACAATTGTTTAAAAGTCGCTGTTCTCAAAGCGTTTGATTCCTCACTGTTCAGACGAGTAGGACTTTGGATCGTGAAAGCCCTGCGGTACCTGTGTAGCGCTAGGGACAGGAAACATGCAGCTGCGGCAGCTCTGCGGGACCTTCTGGCCGGGCACAGAGTCTGCACTAGCAGATTGAAAGGCTGGAGCAGAGCGAGAGCAACAGAAGTCGGGCAAGCTTGCAGCGACGGTGCCCTCTGACAGCTGGTGGAATTGCAGACCGTAGCCAAAGACTAACCTGTGCTTCTAAAATGGCCGAGCATTGCTTGTGCCAGCATGTTCCCACAACTCAATGGCTGCTTGTTGCTGACGGGGGTTTTTTAATACTTAAGCTGAGGCTGGGATCCTAGAGGTTGCCTTCTGCTAGATATTAAAAAACGAAACCTGGTAGTATACAACATAACCTTCGCTTTGGCTATTCACAGTAATGTCCTGATAGTTTCGTCAAAAGTTGGTTGGTTGGTTGGTTTGTTTTTTTCGCTGTTCAGGTATTATCGCTATGGTGGGATTTTTATTTTTTTTCCTTAGTACTTGTTTTGGTCTGGGTAAGCTTGGTTGCTGCATGAATATTTTTCCCCTGCCTGTAAGTCCTTTTAATGTTTTGTTGTGGGGATTGCAGTTTGTGATTAATTAGATGTTGGTTAACAGCTTTCAGTGTGTTACTATGGCGTTTTTAATTTTCTAAACTATTTTCCCTCGGGCAGATTCTCATAAATGCACTCATTATTTTAACACCCTATCCCAACATCGTGTTTTCTTTCTTTTACTTCTCATGAGGAAGTCTAGCCATGGATTGCGGTCACTTACTGTACCCTTCCACCTTTTTTCCTCAAAAAGTTCACGCTGACTTGCGAGCTGGAAAAGCGTAGTGCCTTGGTGTCCCAGGTGCTCAGCGAGTTCCTGTCTCCTCCCTTGAATGACTTTTTGGTGTTTCCAAAGTGTTTTGGGGACAAAACGTTCATCTCCAGGAGTTGCCTCAAAAGATGACGGTGTTCTGCTGTATGTTTCCTTACCTTCTCTCTTTGGCTAGTGCTCCCCGTGTCTTTCATCAGCATACAACTGGCAATAGCACTAGATACCAGTAAGTGTTTCTGACAGTCCTGCCAGATGGTTTAATGTAATACTCCTCCAAAATCTAGCTAACGTGCAGCTTTCTGGTGCCAACTTGCACTCTTCCAAATGTCAGCTTCTCTGATACTTCAGCTTCTGAAAACAAGGAAATTAAACTGAGGTAACACAAATGTAATTACCTGATATACGAGAAAGGAATCATGATCTTCCCGCAGACTTAATCTGTTCTCCTCAGGACATGGCTCGGTTTGTGCTTTCACGCCCACTGCTCCCCACACCCTGGACATAGCGGGAGCCGTGAGGAAGAGGAGAAGCAGTTGATGAATATGTATTTGGTGAGCAAAGTTACCTCCTCGGGCGGGTCTAGACAAAACCTGGAACTCAATGTTTGTGACAATCTGATATGATGTGGTAAATGTCTTGGGCAGAGGCGGAAACAAAGGTCTGTTAAATTTGGGCTTGACGGTCAGAAATCAAAGTGAATCCTACTGCCCTGTGCGCGGCGGCGGGGTTCGGAGGACAGGAAAGATGCCGCCTGACAAGGAGAAGGCAGCGTTGAGCAAGCCTGGCGGGAACGGGACTGATGAGCTGCCCGACCTCGCTGCTTGGAAGGCGAAAGCCAGCGACCTGCACGGTCCCAGGGGAGGTGGGTTTTCTGCCTGTCGGGGACCCACGCGAGCATCTAAAAAGTTGAGACAAACCAAAGTTGCTTTTTAAAATGCTCTTTGTTCCTTTTGCTTTGTTGTTGTGTTGGTTAAAAAATGCATTTTTTGTTCTCCTTAACTCCACTTTTGAAGAGGCACTAATGGAAATAATTATCTGTTGAAGTTGATGCTCAAAGCGCTCTTACCCCTGAGTATTTATTCGGTGTTTAGCTGCATGTTATTTCAGGAGGCAGCGATTTCCATCTGTGAGAGCACATGTTCCCTTTCATAGTGCCCACGAGGAGGAAGAGAAAAGGAGCGTTTCGTGTCATTCATGCTGGATCTTCGTTTATAGGAGTTAATTCTGAACAAAGCTGTGGTAAATAACTGTGTAAGGGAATGCTGGATAAAGAAGTTAACTGGTATCGAGGACTTCGACAAAAGAGTCTCCCCATGCACAGTTTCATCAAGTGACCCTCCAAATTGTTCTCTTAACTTAAAAAAAAAATTTTTAAATTTTAAAAACTTTTCTCTAGGGTGGTGCTTACTATGGCTCATGGGACTAAATAACTTAGAGGTACCGTAGCGACGGCAATCCCAGGTCTGCTTGCCTTCCCCTGCCCCACACCAGCGTGTGCACGAGCCAGCCCCCATCGGAGGAGCGGCGTGGGTTTGCGTTTCAAACAAGCTACAAACCCATCCAGCTGTCTACAGAGAAACCCTGTGCTGAGGACCAGCATGGAAAAGCAGGAAACCTTGATTTAAATAATTATTTTTAATCCTGTTTTGCATTTATCGGGTGGGTTTTTTTATCTTGAGTGCTTGATCCTTACTGAACGAGACCCCTCAAGACATGTTGACTGCAACCAAAACCAAGAGCTGGGCTAAATTTGGAACCTGTGCATGTGATAACCAGGAGAATATAGATTTAAGCAGCTACAAAGTTTAATATCCTCATAATTAGGCTTACCATTTTCCACGGTACAGTACAAAAATTACACAGGGCTTTCTTATGAAATGGTTCGGGTTTGGTTTTTTTTTTTTTAATCAAACTTGTATAACTCGGAATTTCCTGGGAACTGGGATGCTGTTAAAATGCAGAAAAACTTGTTTAAATGAAACCACTTTAAACATGCTGGTGTTTATGTATAGGCGGAAGCACTTACGCATTTTGTATGTATAGACAGAAACATGGAACAAGTTTATTCCTACATGTGTTGCTTTCAAAGCTGAATAAAACCAAGTATTTTGGAAAGCTAAGATCGAAACCAATTAAGCGTATTTGTACTTTGATGTAATAGGTCGTAGCCTCTGCTGCTTCGTCTTGAGAATTGCACTAGGAAAATCGGTTTTCCCATTTCCTCAATTCTTCATGGATTTACTGAATGCAAAGAAACTAGTGGAATATCATAGCGGTGAACAGCAACACAATGGCTTTAAATTTTTTCTATTCCAGTCTAGTAGTGCTTCTTATTTAATTGATGTGAGATTAATCAGTGATGGTAAGTCCAGGCCTTTACGTCGCTTTGTGAACTTGAGCTGCTCGGACTCTCCTGGCAATATTTGAAGGCTGTTCCACCCGCAGTAGAAGTCTTGTGGATTGATCCATTCCAAAGTTTGCCTTTTTTCCTTTCTTATTTTCTTTTTTCCCCAAGTTTCAGGGGGAATTCGTTCATGGGAGAAGCTCATCCCCTGTTCCCACGTACCTCTTTGTGCTGGCCAGCCTTGCCTCACTCATCCCTGCCGATGCAGCTCCTCTTGCCTTGTGCTGAGCCACCAGCATTTCGATTGTGAACTTATGTTTTATGTTTAGTGTTTATGCAGCAGCTGAGAAACCTAAATAATTAAATTTCCCTGTGGGCCGAGCAGGCCGGGAGGCAGACGAGCTTCTTCATAGACGTGAGCTGTGCCGGCTTAAAAGATTTGCTGGCGTAATGGTTGCTACCTGTATGCTCGTTCCTTAATAGACACGGCAGTGCTAATCATCAATAATTCAGCTGTGGCTCAGCAAATCAGATTAACCTTTGGGAACGCACCGAGGTTGTTTTTCTGTGCAGCCTGCCTTTTCAAAGTAGAAAAATGATTCGTTCAGAGCAGGGAGGAGACCTGCAACTTGCTTCTGGATGCTTCATTTGGGGGAGACGGCCACAAATAAGCGTGACTTAAAGTCAGGTGTTGTGTGGGTCTGAGATTTATTCAAACTATTCAAATGTTTGGTTTTAATAACCCACGTTTTCCTGTTTGTTTTAATAGTCTGGGTTTTTATGTGATGCTTTCAGCCGTGCCACAGCACCTCCACCTTTGAGCTGCGCGGGGATGTCGGGACGACTTGCGGAGTCGCTGCAATTGTGTGATACCTGCTATGGGATCATATGGGTGTTAAATCTCTGTCCGGTTTTGCGTCGCTTACATCTCACCTTGGTCTCTCCGGAGAGACCTCGTCTCTGGGCATCCCTTTCTTCTCTTCTCAGTTACAGCTGGATGCAATGAATTATCCAGAAGTTCAAGGTGCTGGGTTGGTAAATTTTGTTTAAAATCAGATTTGCAGGCAACCTTGCTTCCCTCGCTCGTGCATCTAACGCTGCCGCACCCTCTCCCGCCACATCCTGGGGTGACGACAGACAGAGATACCCACAGGAAGGAGAAATCGGGGGCAGGCTGGGCCTGAGCTGGCCAGCAGCAATGTGTCGGAGGAGACCCGATGATCACAGCGGAGCGCAGATTGCAGTAGGAATCCATTTGTTTGGCTATTGCAAAGCAAGCCAAGAAATATATATAAAAACTCGGTTTACCAAAGGGGAGCTCTGTGATAGGAACGGAAAGCAGTCAGTCAGCCTACTAACTAGAATCACAGAACAGTTTGGGTCGGAAGGGACCTCTAAAGACCATCCAGTCCCACCCCCCTGCCACGGGCAGGGACCCCTTCCACTGGGTCAGGCTGCTCAGAGCCCCGTCCAGCCTGGCCTGGGATGTTTCCAAGGACGGGGCATCTACCACCGCTCTGGGCAACATGGGCCGGTGTCTCACCCCCTCATCGTAAAACATTTCTTCCTTCTCTCTAGTCTGAACCTTCCTTCTTTTAGTTTAAAGCCATTACCCCTTGTCCTGTCGCTACAGGCCCTTGTAAGAAGTCCCTCTCCGGCTTTCTTGCTGGTGGGGACTCGGCTTGGACCTTTTCTCTGTGAGGTCCTGGTTGCCTCTTAGGACACATTAAAGAGAAGCCAGAAGATGAAAGCGAGGATGGCTAAAAAGTTTTGCTGTCAGGGAGAAGAAAAGAATTGGGGTTACTTAATGCAGAAAGAGATGATTCAAGGGGAGACAACATTGTGTTTGAAGGAGCTGTTTTGCTGACCCTGCTGCTGGGATAGATGGGCTGGGGTGGGAGGAGGGACAAGAAGAGTAAACTGAAGCCACTCCTGGGAATTTCCAGCCTTGGTGTTTGCGGAGCCCAAAACCTTGCAGCGAAGCTGTGGGCCCTTAATGGTGAGTTCAGGTTTACCCTCACGGAGCTTAAGGATGATAAAACAGGGGAAGGTGCTACGGAGGGATGACGCACAACCACTGGAGGCTGTTGGCCAAGGTCTAGGTTGCACCAAGCCTGGACTGAGACCTCAAAGAAATCATCATCCATCCTCTCAGCCCTGTAATTTCAAAATCTGCCAGTTCAGGCTAATTCTTGCTTGAATGGGCTTGTTCCTCCCTTGTAGCGGCAGCGGCTGTCCAGCCATCCTGCCCTTCCCTCGGCAAGATCTCGGGAATAATTGCAAAGGGGGAAAAAAGGCCTGTTAACCTTCAGCGTCTGTCTCTTCTGTGTGTAATCCAGTTGGTGTTTGTCTTGATGGTGATAATTACTCAGAAGTATGTAATTGCAAGACAAATGTTTAATTAAGAGCGGGTTTATCGCTAGTCTCTTGTCTGCTTCTATCTGGAAAGAGTGTGGTTGTGTCAGTTGTCTTGGCAGCCTGGATCGAGGGTCTGACGGCCCGATTCTGCACCCTCACAAACAAGTAAGGAAATCAATTAAATTAAAATATTGATGGGACCCTTCGTTCCCTGCTGCTGCCATGGGAGCTTCTAATTTCTAAATAATACTTTGCTCAAGATCCACATCTTTGGATGACCCCACACTGTGGATAAACCAGGTTCGCCTTCAAATGAATCCATAATTCGGGATGGTGTCCTCTCCCCAGTCAGAGCTCCAGGTGCCTTGTAAGGAAAACTGCTCTTCTAGATGATGCAGCTGTTTGCCTCTAAATGAGCTTAAATCAAAATTACATTTTCTAGCTCTTTGGCAACATCCGGTAACGTATTCCTGCACTATCCTAGAACTCGGAAGGCTTTTAAAAGCCAAAAAAACTTGCGCAAGGTGCAAAGGCTCCTCGTTTAAGCACCTCTGAATAAATAGGCTGTAAATTATCAGCCTGTGCTGCTTCCTGGGAAGACTCAACAAAGTGAAGGTGGCCCCGTAACCTGACTGCACGGGGAATTAGCATTAAAAGTATTCCTCCTCTCATCGCTCTCGGGTGCGGGAGGTGTCCGGGGCAGAGCGACTTCCCTGCCTTACAAGAACTGCAGCGAGCATCAGCTGCCAAAATAGTTTAAATGTGTTTTCCCTTTGGGAAATCACACTGATCTTAATAGGGTTTTTTCATTAAATAATGTGCTGACTGTTACAAGCTGGAAATATGTTGATTTTTGTGTTTATCCTTTGCAGCAGTGTTTCCTTCTGGTTGCTTAAGGAGAGAAAGGCTCACGATTGCTCCCCACTGGGAAACGGCCCCGGGACCCCGTACGTGGGCTACACCTGGGAGGATGCGACGTATGGGAAGGTATATATGAGCAGCTGGGGAAGTGCTGACCCTACAGCCGAGTTGCTGTAGGGTCTCGTCGCGGGGTGCATCCGGAAGCCGGCGCTGGGGTTCTCCTGGAGAACCAGCCCCGCCGAGCTCCTTGCTTCTCCCCTCCCAGCAACTGGGAAATTTGAAAATTGCTGGAGTTTGTGTTGCTTTCCCCTGCCGAGAATGAAGTGGGTAATTATGCAGAACAGCAGCCATTCCACTGATTCTTTAAAGCCCCATGAATGTAAAAAACAGCCTGTTTTTCCCCGTGCTGGTGCATCCCAGCTGTGAGCCCCTTGCTCTCGCTCAGCAGCACCGGGTGTGAATAATCCGGCAGCCAAACGCCGGTGCTTTGGGGCTGGGAGATGCCATGGCAACCTCTCAGACAGGAGCTGGTCGCGTATGAATGTATATGCACGCAGCAATTAAAATTTAAACAGCCTTCGATGCGGAGAGCGAGCCAAGCCCGTGTGGCGGGACCTGCGGTTTATTAATAAAGTGTAAGAGCATCGAAGGGATGTCTCTGTGCCGGTGGGTGCCTGGGGACAGGCTGGCTCCAGGGATCCTCCATCCCTGCCCAGCCCCGCGGCCACTCGTCCCTCCCTCCTGGAGGGTTTTAGAGCTTTTGAGATACTTTGGTTGCTCCATCACCTGCAGCAATATGCTTATGGGGTTTCCTCCTGCTTTGGGATGGGCTGAGTTGTCTGTCAAGCACCTCAGTGTTTCCCACCCCCAAATTGTCACAAATGACTTGAAGTTATTAATATTTTGTGCTGTAATGCAAACCAGGAGAGGTTCTCTTGTGATTATGCCTTAATGTTAATGTCTGGGCTAGTTCCTAAGCATGGTTTTAGTATTATTATCCCTATTGTACAAAAGGAAATGAGTCATCAGGGCATTAAAGTACTTCCCAGGGCCGCGCCATGAGCTGATGGGTAAGACTGCAGTGCAAAGAGCTTCATTCCTGACCACCACCTCCCCACACTCCCCTGAGCTCTCGCCTTGCAAATCCCTTTCCAAGGAATGATGCTTTTTGCTTGTTGACTTGCCGAGCTCCATGTTAAACCCCCTTGGGTGCACCTTTGCCCCTTCGACTTGGGAAGTCCAGATCTTTCTGCCTTAACAGAAAGAAACCTCTCCCAATATACAGCTCAAATCCAGCCACAGCTCCGAAAAACCTCTTGTCCTTGTGCCCAGCCTTGGCAGCTGCTTAGTGCAAGCTCCGGCCCTGCGTTTCGTTCTCTTCTTTAAGCCGGTCCTGCTCTCCTTCCCTGTCCCGGCATCTCATCTGCCGGGGATGCTGCTGCCAGAAATTGGCAGGAATCTGCCTTCCCCTTTGCTCCACGAGGTTTGGTGACGCCATTTCTAGGGCCAAACATTACAGACTCAACTCATGATCACGGACGCCAGGCTGAAGCTAAAGGATCTTCCACCAGCAGCGTTCAGTTAGCAAGGGTTTGCATCTTTTAATTTGGGTCCTTATCTGAGCACATGGGATGTGCATTTTCTGTAATTCAAGGGTTTTCTCCATGTTCAGGTTATGGCTGACTGGGGCTTTGAGGTGTCCGTGCCCAGAAGCACGGGAGAAATGGGAAACAGGGAAGAAACGGGAAACTTCACCATCTCTGTGGCTCCCTGCCTCTGAATCCCGTGCAGATGCTGCTGCAGGAGCCCTTCCCCACGTGAAGCTACGTGCACCCGTGTTTCTCCCACCTGCACTGCAGATTTGCAGCCTTGCATGGTTTTTTTCAGCCCTGTGCCCATATTATATTATTTATTAACTTTGGGAAGCTCACCTGGAAACAGAGCATGTAGGAGAGACGCTCTACAAAATAGTATCAAAAGCATCACAAAACACAGCAAAACACCCTTTCGTTTAAAGCTGGAAGCACGCTGTGCAGAGGTGGTGGGGAATGCAAAGCTGCTGGGCTTTGCAGAACCAACTTTCAGAGCAGATCAAGCTTAAAATGCAGGTTTTTGAAGGCTTTGCTCAGCTCGCCGCTGCCACGAGGGTAGCACAGCTTTTTTGATGCCCGTTTCTTCTGCTTTCAGTTGGGATATTTTCATCTGGTCAAAGCTGAGGTCCCGGCTTTTCGGCAGCGTGGGGAGAAGGCGGGCTGCCTTGCAGAAGCCGGGGAGCCCACACAGGGAGATCTTTCTTTGGTGGCCGGGGAAGATATTTCCTATTTTTTCCAGCTCTACAAAATACCGCTTCAAGGCACAAAGAGCATGGAGGGAGGTGACAGAGGGACCATCAGATGCCTTGAGCAGCCCCTCTGCTGGCTTTACCTCCTGTCACCTAACTCTGGTGTGGCGTGACACAAAAGCTCTACCAAACTTCTCCTCACCCCAAAAGCACCAGCGAGGGAAGGGGCTGCAATGCTGGTTCCTCTCTGCACCCATGTCTAGGGGACCCGGGCGGTGGTGGCAGCGCTGGCTGCAGGGGGGTTTCTTGCAAGGGTGCTTCAGAGATGGTGAATCATTATTCCTGTTTTCTGAACTCAGGTGCAGGCAAGTGAATCCCCAATGACCAGAAAAGGGGTGCTTAGAAGTCTCCAGCCCAACCAGTTCATTTTCTCCACTGGGCTGATGGGATGTGCCGTTGCACTAAACTTCACCCAAGTCCAGGCATTGAAGGGTCTTTCTTGCTCGGTGTGCCCACCAAATCCTCCATGCTCTGGCTCAAAAGCATGTCCGGGGCTTCCAGGCCCTCGGCCCCTCTGGTTTTCTGGCTCCGTACAGGTGCTCACAGCAGTCATCAGAAATCTGGTCTGCATTTTCAAGAGACTTCTTCATTCTTCTAAAGCCTTGATTGTTTTGTTCTGACTCTTCTTGCTGGGCCTTGAACGGCTCACTTATCTGAATTAGCTTGATTAAGGACAGAGCCCAGACACAAAGCTCCTCCGCCTGTTCAAGTGGTCTTTTCCATGGAGCAATTTGTAGTCTTTTATTCTCTTTTGCTATGGCCAAGCTTTTGTCTCAGCTGTTATGTGGGAGCACACAACCCACAAACACATAGACAATGTACAAATAGGCCACAGAGTTCCTCAGATGATGAGATAAACAAAATTTCCCTGGCTGAAAACATCAAGTTACAGATTAATCTGTTGCACGTATCTTAGAGGTCTCCTCTGAAATCCTGCAGCACCGTTCTCCTCCTCCACGTGCCTTGTCGTTGACACTGGTGGGCTTCAGCAACAGCGACGCCGAGGTTTGATGCTTGATGTCTTCTGCGCCTCCTGCAGGTTGTTCTGCCTTTTCAGCTGGGGTTCCCAGCTTCATTTTTCTTTTTCTCTGTTGCAGCATGACCATCAGCATCGCCTTCCCTGCGGTGCCCTGCCTCTCCTCCCCAGCCCGCGTCTGTGCCATGACAGGGCAGGTTTCCAAAAAACATCTGAAAAATGCCAATCGGCTCTTCGGTGGAGGAAAGGAGTTAGGATGAACTGGCTTGATTCCACATGCCGGTGATGAATGTCATTCCGATGGCAGTTTTCAGTCCGTATCATGCAAAAAGAAGGCCGTGCCTTGCTTAGCGGCTGGTGGGGGCTGCAGAAGCGGCAGGTCATGCGCTTGGGTTGAGGTGCACCTCTGGATGCGTGGATGGAGCTGGGGCCACCTCGACCTTCCCGAGACGAGACTTTGAGCAGAGGCTAGCAGGTGGGTGGGGCAGCTGATCCAGAGTTTCTTTGGGTTTGAGTGAAACCCGCTCCTGGCCTCTGAGCTCACACCAGCCGTCGCAGAAAGGAAGCTGGAGGAATAAAGTCCTCCAGGTGGGTGTGAGGAACAGGGCTGGTCGATGCTGGAGGACGGACTTCCAGAGCTGCTGCCCAAGCTGGGATGGAGGCTGGGCACAAGGAGCTGCATGCACGCTGCTGCGCTTCACCCCACGCCTCGGGGAAGAGAAATTGCCCTAGAAAATTGTGTCCTTTTTTATGCTAAGTAACACTGTTGTGTTTTCACCTGGCACTAACAGAGGAGGATATTGATTTTCCTCCACCCCGCCATCTGTTAGGGAATTACTCTACAAGGGAGCCACACGAATCCTCCTTGGGGCCACCGTGACTTGGCCCAGAGCAGGTTTTGCCTCTGGCCTGGCAGAGGCCAAGCATCATCTGCTACTGCTGCCCTGCCCGGGCTCCACTTGCCATCAAAGGACTTGCTTCCGTAGAAGCTGTCTGGCAGCTGGAGTCTTCTCCAGTCTGAAGATGCCGGTTGGCACTGGTGGCGCAGCTGGTTATTCTGGTTTTGTTCTTCAGCTGGAAATTCCTTCCCCTTCTTGCAGGCTTGGGAGGACCAGGGAGGTCAAACCAGCACTGGAAAAGCCTCAGGGCTCTGCATGGCCATGTGAGCCGGGGCTGGTAGTGCTTCCTTCAACTCACATAAAAGCAGCCCTGGCTGATCCAGACCCTTTCCCGGTGAAGAAACACAGTGTGCATCACAAACCAGATGTCCAGGTGAAATCACATAGTCCTTGCCTTTTCTTGGAGACCACCAAGAAGAGAAATATGGTCGTGGGAGCCGCAGGCTGAGGGGTGAGCCCTAAGCTCTGCTTTCCACCCCGGCACAGTGAAACCCTTGCCTGCAGCCACTTAAGAAAGGAGATGATGGGAGAAATGGTCCACACGTCCCCACCAGCAACCGCCAATGCCCCACGCAGCAGTGGCATTCCTGGGATGACCCGCCGGTCAGTGAGGACACACAAGGCTTGCTGGTTAATTCTAGGCACAAAAGCAGCGGTTAGAGCCCACCGGGAGAAGGCAGCGGGGAGATGCGTGCAGGGGGAGCAAGGAGTTGCCTCCCCGTCCCTTTTGGACAACGTCTCCAGAAATCCAGCTCCAGGGACCGGGGAGGAAGGAGGTGATGGGGACAGCTGGGGACCCTCAGCTATCCTGCCCTGCCCCATGTAGCATGCCTGATTTGGGGGCTCAAGCCCTGCCTGCACACCTCCAGTGACAGCCAGGCCTTGCCAGTCGTGTCCAGCACCATATGGCCGGAGCAGACCTGGCTGGTGGGGAAGATCATGCTCACAGTTCTGTCATCGTTAGCACCTCATCGGCAGCCAAATTCTCCCGCTCTGCTGGTGACCTGGAGGCCACGATGCCGGGTCGCAGTGCTGCCAGCTGCCACGTGCCAGCAAGCCACAGCATCGCTTCCCACGTCTCGTCCTCGGGCAGCCCACGGGCTGTTGCTGGAGGCACACTGAAACCTGGAGTATCGCAGCCGGTGTGTGGTAACGCGGGTGCCGTCAGAGGGAAGGTTTGAGCAACCTTGGGCTAAACGAGTGTCTTATGAGCTATTCTTCCCCAAACAGCCGTGCTGCTGTCATAAGCACATCAGATGCAGGGTATTTTGCATCTTCTCAGCTTAGGATGGAAGAGAGCTGCCAACCTTGCCCTGCCGAACTTGCAGCTAAGAGCCTCTAGAAAAGGCACAGTAGTATTAATTAAAAGTTCATTTCCCAAACTACCTTGGGCATTATCTCAAATGTGCTCCCCGTGTGACATCCAGATGCTGGAGATTTCTCTGCAGGGAGGTTGTTGTCAGCGTCTGCTCCTCAACACCTTTGTATTCCCAGCTTTGGAGGGTTTGGGGTTGAGCTGTAAATTCAAGCTGACCCCCTGTTAAAAGGCTGACTCAGCTAAATACTGCTCAGCTTCAGTATGTCGTGGGATCATAGAGGCTGGGAGCTGGACAGTTTGCATCACTTCTGAAACACCCTTTTTAAGCTTAAAAACACTATTCACAACTAGAATGGCAATGCAGGGAAATGGCCAGTCTTGGGAAAAAAAAAATTATCTTGCTGTGCACTTGGCGTCGGTTATTTCTCACGTTGAAATATTCCCCAGACGTTGGATCTAAAATACAAAGGGCTGGATGATGCCTCAGCTGGGTTGTGCTCGGAGGAGATAGCATCTCCTGGCGCAGACAGCGCAGCTTTCCCAAACCAGGCTGCTTAAGGTCATTCGACAGCTTCACTTGCACATGTTCAAACAGCTCCTTCATTATCATCCATCAATCCCTCCGTCCTCACCCAGTCCCTCGGATACCCACTGCGGCTGCCGTAAAGCCATCCCACTTAATTGGGACCTCAGGGAAACTGTTCCCATCCAGAAGCCTGATCTGCTGTAATTAATGGATAAAATAATCTATGAATAGGAAGGCCTTGACTAACTCCCATTTCTATTTCCCTTCTGCTTCCCGTGCTTCTCCCAGGTAATTTGGAGCAATGCTTTGTGAAGGTCCATGCAAAAGATAACTTGGCTGCTTGTTTTCTGCAGGCTCAGTCCTGCAGACGAGCAGGAGTGCAAATGCTGGGAGCTGGTAAAACACTTAAAATACCCATGTGAGCAGGTGAGTTGTTCCTGGGATAGCTCCTGTGTTAAGACTAAGCTTGGATCCAAGTACTGCAAGGGATTTGCCCCAAAGGGAGGGGAAACAGCAGTTTTGAAGTGATGCTGCTTAATCTGGGCATCGTCTGGATTTGGCATGCTGGGGACAGCCATGGCGAAAGAAAGGCATCTGCTTTTAGAAAGAAACCCCCAAGTTTTAAAAGAATTCTGTTGGGTTTCTTTGTTGTGGCTGGATTTCTGTTATGGGTACAACATGCTTACGGCAATCAGGAATGCAGCTGATCCGGGTAGAGCATCCAAAATTGCCTTGCAGCACCATAGACCCTGCCTGGTCCCTTCCTGCTGTGCCTGGGCTCCCCTTGCCCATCGTGGCTTCAGTACTCACGGCTAAACCAGCGACATCGGGGGTTATGGGCAGGCAGACTGCGCTTTGAATTAGAACCTTTATTAATGATTGAGGTGCCAGGATGAATGGCTTGTGTGGTAAGCAGGTAGGTGGGGAAGGATGCTGGGCAGGGAAAGGGAGGAGATGCTGTGGTGTGGGGGAGCAGCTTCTGCTCGGGCACACCGGTGGCAGTGCTAATTGCTCACGACAAACTGACTCTAGGGTGGGAGAGAAACCGGGAAGCACCATGGCAAAATGTGGGCTCTCGTTCCCAAGGATTTACAAAGGTGGCTGCCTATGACATGAGAGAGACTTCATCTGTTTTCTTGGCTTTGGCAGTTTTAGGTCAGTTTAATAACACAGAAGAAAAAAGGAAACCTTCAAGAAAGTTTATGCCAAATTGGTGACAGTTTGGGAAATCAGAAGCTTTGCTCTTGACGAGTTTTGTTGCCAGTGAGATGGAAGGAGCAGGCTGGGATCCCTCGCAGCCGGGCAGCGGTCGCTGCTCTCGCCCCGGTTTGGTGGGTGGGTGCTCTGACACCAGCGTTAAATCAAACGTGATGCCGGAAGATGGAGGAAGAAGTGAATAAACAGTGTTATTTCAGGATGCAAGGAGGGTGCTGAGGCCTGGGTGCAGCTGTGGCAGGGTGGGGACAGGGAGGGAGAGCGGCAGGGACAGGCTCTGTGGGCACAAGGCGGCGAACAAGCGTTTGCAATAAATAGAAAGTAAATGGGTTGTGCTGCTGACACCACTGTCGTTACATGGACTCGCCCCCAGGAGCTCGACGTCTGGGCATCACATCTGCTCAGCCGCTTGACTCTTCTTTGAACCGGCCACTCCGCGTTGTCCTCTGCCACATTAACCAGCCTGGGGTTCAGTGCGGCTCCGAAGCATCTCAGACCCTTTCTCCTCCATTTAATTCTCCACTCCTCACGGAGCACTGGAGGAGCCGGCAGGGGCTGGGGGTAATCCTTCACTTGTGCGTGATAGATCTTGTACTCCGACATTTCCTCCTTTGAAGCATTCCCGTTTCGAAGAGGCAGACTCTGTTACGAGCTGTTTCCTTAGCAGACAACTCACCAGTGTGTCTTGGCTGATGTTCTAGTGCCCAACGCCGGGGTCTCGCTGCCGCTGTGGGCCGGGCGAGGTGGGCAAACAGGCAGCTTCGTGTACAGCCAGCTCTGCTACGCGAGAATAAAGCGGAGCCAGGGCTGCAGCAGCGGCTCGTTCCTTCTAAGAGATGTAAACTCAAACCCTTGACCTGTCTTTGGTGTTTTAAAGGGAAGGAAAAAAGAGGAAGGTGGGGGTGCCTGTGCCAAAGAGCTTGTGTTCGTGGTTGCGATGTCCTCAGTTGTAGCGGGAAGAGCTCTGTGCACCGACGGCAGTGTTGGAGCATCACGACGTGGCGGGTGCAGGCAGCCACTGCAAGGCGAGCGGCGTGGAGGGCTGCTTTACTCCTCCGACGTGTCCCCACCAGCCAGGACTTCCCTGCCCAGCTGCTTTGCGGACACTGACATTTAAGTATCTATTTGATTTACAACACTTTGGGGAGAAATCAGAGCGCGCATGGAGGGGCGAACGGCGCGTGTGGTGACTTAGAGTGGTTTAATTTCCCCAGCTTGACACTCACAGCACTTTCCTGTCCTGCTGTTTTTAATTCCCACTTTATTTTTGTACATTAATACTACTCCGGGGCAACAGCTCACACATTACTGTCACACGTCCCCCTGGGGAATTCATCTTTTCCTGATGGCATCAGTGCAAATGCGGAGTAATTTCAGTGGAGCTGCCATGGCTAATGCAGTCGGGCCGCGCTCAAGCAGTGCCTTACCATGTTTATACCTTCACCAAAGCGTATCCAACGAGCTGCACCAGAGCTCTAAAGCAAGGGGAAAAAAGCGTATGCATTATTAAATGGCTTTTCTTTTTCCCTGCCCCAAGCCCAACTAGAGTGTGCTGTGCTGAACCTAGAAATATAAACTGAGCTTTACAAAGGAAAACTTAGTTTGAATAGGAAATGTGGACGTGGGAGAATAGCTCTGGCCCAGCCATTAATCAGCCTCTCTTTTTTTTGGTAGTTTTGTGCGTCCTTTTTCTGCATGAAAGGTTAGGAAGTCAAAGAACTTTTAAATTATTTTATATTGTCCTTTTCTTTTTTCAGCCTCTGTTTAGAGAGCTCTTCACTTAGTACAGTTTGGGGTTGAGGCGACGGCTGAGGCAAGTGCCGTACTCAGCTCTCAGGGTAGCTCTGCGTGGCTGCTCAGCTGGGCTGAAACCCCGCGGGTTTGGGTTCATCTGCCCCGTCTGAGCAGTGGCACCTTGGGTGAGAAGCAGGAGGGAGACAGTCTCGCAGGTGTACTTGCTACCCTGGGATCGGGTATGGATCCTGTCCAGACAAGCACTCCGCTAATTATCTCAATCTGCTGACAAGAGGGTCCAGCCTGGACGAGGTTATTCTCGTACCCGTGGGCTCCTGGCTGTCCTGGCCCCATAGCACCCGCAGCTCCCCTTGCTCTGCTGTGCCAGTTGCGTGCTTCTCCCAGAAAGCTGGGATTTGTTTACTATGCACCAATTTATTTTATTTTCACTTTAAAATACAAAAAGTACGTGGGTTATAGCAACATAATTTGCAGCCTGCTGATTAATAATACAGCTGACGGAATGAAATTGGGCTGCAAGCTCAAAGTGCTGAGGAAAGCTAAAATTTGGTGAGCAGCGTGTACGTGTGGGGTAGGCAGCCCGCAGCCTGGAGAGAAGAGTGCCGAGGCAAGAAACACTGTTTTCTGTTTTGCAGCCTCACACATGAAACCTGATTCTGTTAAATCCCCTTCCCCTACCCCGTACAACCTTTCAACCTTGGAGATGGTTGAGACGCAACTGGAAAACTCTGGGAGGAACCCGATCTGAGGAGACGCGCTCCAAGCTGGGGGCGGGGCTGGACTAGGTGACTCCGGGGGTCCCTTCCCAGATAAATTATCCTGTGGTTCCCCACAAGCACATGAAAGCAATTGTAAGATGGGAAATTCTTACAACACAGAGCAATTCCTAACAGTGTTCTTAACATCTGCAACCTACAAAGTGCTGATGAATAAAAGTATGATTTTTTTTTTTTTTTATGGCCCCCAAAGCCCAGCAGCCGGTCTTGGCACCCCTGAAAATGTGGCCACTGTTACACCGGTTCTTCATTTTATGGAATTTGTCATGAAAAAAGAGTCTTTATTCTCTGCCTGTTGTGTATGGGCCTGTGAAAGCATTGATTCACCCCAGGGCGTGCTACTGCAGGTCACTAATAGACAGGGCAACTACCGACGTTTTACACCTTGTTCCAAGGGCTGATAAAATATTGGGGATGTGTCTGGAAAAGGTGGCGTTACACGTGTCAAAAAGGATGTGCTGAATGTACCGCATCCAGCAGGAAACGACAGCGCCGGGCTGACTCGTATCGCTTCGCTGACGTCGCCACGTTCAGATCTGGCAGGGCATTTCTGAAACTCATTCATGTTGTAGACACTCAGGTCCCGTTTATTTCGGTAGCTAACGATTTAACTTCCTAAATATGCTGGATAAGTCCTGTAACTGGAGACAGAATAATATTATGCAAGACAAACATTTTGCAGTGGGTGTAACGGCATTGTTATGCAACTGGTGTGAAATCTACACCCGGACAGGGGAGAAGTCCCTCAGTACAATCTGAATGTCACCCCTGTGGGTTTCGGCTTCTTTGCCTGCAGAAGGGATGAATTTCAGGCTCTGAATAAAACGCTGCACAGGCTGTGATTAGACAATAAAAATGCCTCCTGTCAACGAAAATAAGAAGTGTTGGAGAAGGGGGCAGCAGAGAAAAGTACCCTCTTCCTAAAGGCATCCAATAGTCCAAGCCTGCAGCGGGAAGGCTGAATTGCCACGTTTCAGGCAGGACTAACGCTACGCCTTTCTGTACTTGCTTTACCTGTGCTTTCGGCGGTCTCACACAGGGAAAGGAGAGAGTCTGGATTAAAAACCACGTTATGGCAGGGGGAAAAAAAAGAGATTCTTATAGCTCCCATTATTGGCACATGCTTCAGGCAACAGCGCTGCCTGCTTTGATCAAGTGCGTCGGGTCCCTCCTCACCAATCACCAGGAAATTGATGTAAACACTCAGGCAGGTTTTTGAGAGCTCTGCTTCTCCCCGCTTAAAAAGAGACACAATTCCTCGTGCATGAAGATGCAGCACAGGCCCATGATTATCTATTCAGGCTCCATAGTGTTTAATTAAGTCGCTTATCATGTTATCATCCCATCTCTCCTCATCCTGCTTGGAAACACGCACCCTTGCACCCACGTCACACCGGAGAGCAGTAGCTCGTGTGTGTGTGTGTGTGTGTGTGTGTGTGTGTAACAGCACCATTACACACCCACAGGTGCCAAAACCCGCAATTTATGGGTCGCACCAACACCGCGTACCATAAATATGATATTTCCATTCATTACGCTTGGCAGCTTCATGATGACGACGAGCTAACTATAGCTGCCTGGAGTTACTGCTGTTTAATCACCCCGTTTGAACGGAGGCCCCTTTATCTCGTTAGCATTCGGGACCGATCCTGCCAAGCTGCGGTGCTTGTTGCTAGGGCGGTGTGGGAGCCTCTCCACAACGCCATTCACAGCGCTGCCAGAGTTTGTTGTTCAGGCGGCGCCGCTCTGGGGATGACCGCCAAGGTCCTGTGAGACGTTGAGCGCTGCCCCGCTTTTCTGAAGCGCCAGTAATATCCAGCCTCTTCACCAAAACCAAACCTGTATCAACCAAACCACCGTTTAAAAGAAAATATAAATGTGTATGTGTGTGGGCACACACTTATCACTTAATTGCAAGCGGGAGATCGCTGGCCTACTTGTTAAAACGGCTCAGTGTACAGCAGTGGCACAAACCAAAGGGTTCAAGCTGCGGAAGAAATGTTCTGAAATCCCCGGATCTCTCCCAGCCAGCGCAGATGCGGAGCATGCTCCCAGTGCACAGGGTTTGTGTGTTTCAGCCTCACCCCACGGCCGGGGTGGGTGGTAATTTATTTTCCATTCCCACATGGCACTTGGCACTCGAGCTTAGCAGAGCTGATAGCCGCTCCGGTGGTGGAAACCTCTCCACTGAACGCTGGGCCAGGAGACCATCGAGTCAGGGCCGGGGGTAATAAAACCTTGAAGTAAGATGCCAGCCAACAGTCACATTGGAGAACATTTTTGCCCAAACACCTCCGTTTTCCCCCATCGAGCTCTTCCCTGGAGGGCCCCAGGACACCCTTCGTTCTCCCTGGCTGGGTGTTTGTCGCCTGTGTCAACCAGGGGAATAACCTCCACACTTGGCTTTGAAAGGCACTGGGAAGCGGCACTGAAGCTGACAGTGATGCGGAGCGCACAGCATCAGTTTCCCTGGGAGGTTTTAACAATAACTGTTAATGCTCCTGTTCCTCGTTCTTCTCTCTGATTTTTCCCCCTTGCATTCACAGGCATAAGCACCGATTCAATACCTTCCCGCTCATCAGGTAACCAGATGGGAATGTTCATTTTAATCTTAGCCAGTGAAACAGTGGAGTGGTCTTGTTACAGATTACTGTACCACCAAAAATTGTTTATACACCTTCATTTCCTCCGGTGTAATTCCCTGAGAGTTTAATTTACCAGACCATTTTCCCTTTTATTTTTTCTCACTGTTTCCCCTGCAAAAGACAAGGGAGGCTCGGTTCCTCCAGCTCTAACAAAGCGGCACGCTTGTCTGGAGGGGATCAATAACTATCGAACTAGCGCGCTTCCTCCACTTAGACTGTTGAAGCAGCTTCCTTTAATTGTTCTTTCACACTGCAAATACAGTGTACGGTGAATTTTTTTCCATTAAGGCTGCTCAGCAGGTCATGCCACCCGGGGGTGGAAAGACCTCGGCTACCTCTCCTCTAGTAGCCCTCAGGCCCTTGGGGCACTACCCAAAATCCGTTACACCTTTCTCCCCGGGAAAAGCCCTGCTTCAAGCGGGGACAAGACCTCAGGAGTGGGCAGACCCGAGGACGCTGCCATGCTCCAGGGCTCCCTGGGGCCAAAGCAGGCCCCGGCACGGCCCACAGGCTGCCGGGACGCTGGCTTGGTGCAGACCTGGAAACCCACGCCTTAATACCGATCAGCAAAAAAATGTTGGCTATGGTGGGGGGGGGGAAAG
>JAVKLA010000074.1:80998490-81027447 GCA_034782735.1 Sagittarius serpentarius
CCGGCGCCCCTCAGGCGGCCCGCCCCGGGGATCGCCCCCTCCCCGGCCCCTCCCCCGCCAGGTGGCCCCCGCGCGGCGGTTGAGGCCGGTGGGTGACGTCAGCGGCGGGGGCGGGCGCGCGGTGCCGGTGCGCCGAGCCGAGCTGAGCCGAGCCGAGCTGAGCCGAGCCGGGCCGGGCCGGGCCGGGCCGGGCCATGGCGGAGCGGTGCGGCCCCGGTAAGTGCGGCGTTTCGCCGCCGCCGCCGCTCCCGCCTCCCTTGTCCGCGCCGCTCCCGTTTTCTGCGCGCCGAGCCGGTGCTGCGGGCTAAGCCCGCCGGGGGCCGGTGCTGAGGGGATTCGGGGGGGGGCGGGGGAGCGCGGCGGGAAGCGATGCGGTGCGGGGTGAGCCGGCCGGCCGGCGGGCGGCGGTTACGGCGGGGCTCGATGAGCGGGTTGTCTGCCGGGGCGGCCGCTCCTGTCCCGTGCGGGACCGGACCTCGGGGCCGGCAGCGGGGAGCCCGCCGGGACCCGACTGGGGGGCCCCGTCCCCGGAACCGCCCGGCGCTGCCGGGGTCGCCTCAACCTTCCCCGGGGCTCAGCCCGGCCCGGCCCCGCTGCCACCGCCGGGCCTGCCGGAGACCCCCCTCCTTGGAACGGTGGGCTTAAAATCTGTCAGACGCCTGCAGCGCCGGGTTTGCTGCCTGAGAGGACGAGCGAATACATCTGCCTTTGCTTCTCTCCGGTTTTACACATGCTTTATGTGTCTATACGTGCTTTATGTGTACATGCGTGCAGACTCGTGGGCTTGCACAGCTAAATCTGCGTACAACCGAGCTGGCATCAACGTGCCCGGCAGGTGCCCGGCCCCCTTCCCCGTGTCCGGAGAGGGAAACCTGCTTCTCTCCCTCTTTCCTCCTCCAAGGCAGGCTGCATTTTGCTCTCGGTCTTATATATTTACTCCTAGCCTGAACTAGACCCTCGGGTCTGAGAGCGTGCGCTGGAGATGGCAGGTGGCAATGGTCCAGGCTTTAATGGCATCAAACGTGCTCAACGTGTGGCCAACGCATGCTTGGCTGCTGCCTTGGGAGGCCCGGCACCTCGGGAAGATTTATCCCAGGCTGGTGTAGTGTGAGTATCAGAAAGGCAGGGGGTGGGGGGAAACCCAACCCCAATGTCCCAGCGGCTCTGACAGCCTGTCCCCACACAGCGCTTTGCCCGGCTGCATCCTCCAGCCCTGAGGCGTGGGGCAGGTTAGGGGAGAGGGGTCCCCCCGGGGTCGGGTGTGCGCCCAGAGCTCAGCCCTTTCTGGGTGTCGGAGGTGTTAGGGTACCTCTGCTAGCTGTCTCTTGTCTGTATGCTTGGGGGATGTTGTGGCTGGAGAAGGTGATGTGCAGTATCAAGGGCTTCTCTTGACGAAGCAGCTGGCTTGGTTTTGGAGACACAGTGCTTGGATACTGCTGAGAGGGGTTTCGGTCCCTGCATTCAGCTCTGTGGTGCTTGCTCCTCACTGTTAATTAGGCGCATCTAATCCTACCTGGCGCTGGGAACTTCCCAGGAAACGCAGAGTGCTTTTCCCTCTCCTGGTCTGCAGCGGGAGCCCAGCCTTCTGCAGAACGAGGCCTGGGGATGGTGATATCTTTTTCATCACCTTGGACATGATCAAGGCATGCAACTGAGACTCGGATTTGCTGTCCACTTTCCTCCTTTTGGATGTGTTCATCGGGTTGAAGGTGACAAAGAAGCCCTGTGGAGGTGTGTGTGCAAACGATTGCAGGGAAAGGGAGACCGGGACTGTAGCGAGGATATCACAGGAGCCAGGGCTGGAGAAGCACATAATATTTTGAGGATAAATCTCACACCCAGCAGGTGAGCATCAGCATTCCCCCTCCCTGCAAAAGAGGTGAGGGTAAAGGGACGTGATAACCCACGTACCATTGATTCTGCTGTGCTTGGGAGACTACCACTGTGAGCATCTACCTGGGTTCAGAGCCAAAGCAGAGAAAAGTCCGGCTCACCGCAGTCCTTTCCCTCTTCAAGCTGAGCCCTGCCTGTTAGTGAGGACGAATAAGGTCTGAAATACCAATCAAATAACTCATGTTCAGAAAGAAGGATGCTGAACTGCGAGCATCTCGGCCAACCTCAAGCTCTCCAGGTTGAGTGCTTCATGCAGATGGTCTCTGTTTATCTCTTCTTTATACCTAGAACAGAGACATGAAGACTTGCCTCCAGGTGCTGGAGTAGCTTCTCATCCTGCTTCTGCCTCCTGGGTGCTGGGCAACTCAGCAAGGCAAAATCGCCAGAATTGGCATTACAAGCCAAAATCACCTCTCTGTTTTTTTTCTCGAGGTGGCATGAGGCAGTTCACTTGCAGTTGAAGCTGTTTTGGTGGATGCGATTCTTTTGCCCTCGCTTGGGCATCTAAAAGTGTCTGATTCTGAGCTGCCCCCCACCAAATGGAGGGGATAGGCACCTCCCGAATGGGATTCGTTTCACCCTGTGATAAACCTCAGACGCAGGGCAGGCGAATGTCCTTCAGGGTGCTGGTTCTGACTTGGATATCTGAGTTTAAGACATCTAAATTTAAGTGAGATTCATCTCACTTAAAACGCCTGCAAGCCTTGGTTTTTAGCCCTTTCACCTTGATCTTTCCTGTTTTAGCGTGACCCTGCTGTTCTCCTACCACTCAGGCCTTTTTTGACGCATAAATAATGCTTCTGAAACTTTCTACATCCCCAGGTGGGAGGTGTTACAGAAAACTGCAGGGAAGCGTTTGCAGCTCATCCTCCTGCAGACACGGAAGGCTGGGTTAAAAACCAGCCTGTTAATTTTGTTTCAATGGCTCTGAGCAATGGTGAGCCCCCCCTTCCCCTTCTTCCTACCTTGTGCCAACATTTAATTGCTCTCGCTCTGGGGAGATGCTATCTCATTTCAAGGTTGAACTTATCTAGCTTTGACTTGCAGAGGGGGGATGTTGTTATGCCCTTGTCACAAAGGTGACTTGTCACTCCCAGCTCCTTGCCTGCAGTGATCGGGTCACCTCTTCACCTGCTCCTCATGAGGCTGAAGTATTTGAGGTGCTACAACGTCACACTGAGAGGCTCCTGCTCCATTGCATGTGTTTTTTGTGGCCACCCTTGGGACTTGGATGGTGTGACCACATCATCCAGCTGACAGTCTGGAAGCAGCCGTGACCTTGACAACTCCGTGTGTTGGTGTGAGCTTGCTTTCCGACTTCTAATGGACATATTTCCCATGGCACCTTCAAGGACCACCTCCTTTTGCTCTGGCTTTGCTCTGACAGCATATGCAGAAGAGAGGCCCCACACGCATCCCAAATCCTTTTCTGGCTTGGGCAGAGATCCCTTTTCTGGCCTCATGTATTACTTTACCACGTGAAAGCATGGTCTGTTGGACTGTGACCTCCACCGAGGTGATCTGGGTCTCCATGCAACTATGTCATTAACCAACCATCCACTAGTTACTGGGTTTTTTTGTTACAGGTTTACATTTACTATAATCTCCCAGAAGGAATGACAGATGAGACTGAGCAGCGACAAAAATCTCTGAGGACCGTGCTCGGCTCCTGACTTCCCTCCCTGGTCTTGCCCCGTCAGCAGCCACGCTTGGGGCTGTGCTGGCACAAGCCTAATGTGTGTGGGGTTCGTTACACCTGGTGTGAGACTCATCCTCAAAATATTATATGCTTTGGAGAAATGTGGGCAAACGCTCTGTCGAGGCAGTTGCCTGCGTCATGCAGCCCTCTTGGCTGTGAAAGAAAAAACAAGTCTTTTAAATAGACCTAATTCCAGGAAACTCAGCTGGCTGATTGGAACTGTATTTTTAGTCTCCAGTTCGTGTATTTACCTGAAATTTCTGTCCCACTGTTCTAGTCGGAGCTGACCCCCGGTTGCCTGCTGCTCCTGCCTTTCACCTTTCATCCTTTCTTAAAATACTGTGACTACATAAAGTTTCCCTGTGTTTCACTGGTTGATTTTAAAATGCTTTATTTCAGCAGATGTTTGGCAATACTGAAATCTCTGTCATTAAGGGGTTTTAAGGCAGGTTATACAGGAGGTTGTTAGAAAGACCCTGCTTTTGCACAATGGGGTGCACATGGTTAATCTGTAGACCGTTTCTCTTGTCCTCTTTGGTAACTGTTTTGTCCCATCCCCAGCATCGCATCGACAGCACAGGTACTCACTTCCAGTGTTACTGATGGTACCTAACAGTGAATCTAGCAGCTATCTAATTCCCTATTCCTAGCATGCTTAAAAGGTGCCTTACTTCACAATTAATTCTGTTGACTGTTCAGATTTATTGGATTCCTTTAGAGGTCCTCATCAGTCACTGACCCTGGACATTTCTTTTCAGTGCCATTTCTTTTTCCTCTTCTTTTTCTTCGCCTTTTCCACATCTCATTTTTGCCAGAATGAGTTTCGCCTGATTTAACTGTTGCTGCTTTTCTGGATTGTAACTTTTGGGGTCTTTGGTAGATGATTCAGGCAAGTTCCTTACTCTCAGCTATGCTAACGATTGCTTTTGGCTTTGTAAAACTTGCCCTTTTAAATTTAGACACTGCTGCCATTATTTTGGGCTCATAGTTTCTGTGACTAGCACAGAAACAGAAAGAAGCTATAATGGAAGAGGACTTGTGTTAGACATGGCAGTTCCTTTTGGCTTCATCCTCATCGCGTAGATCTGCTGCTGCTCCGTGGGCAATTAACGCTGAAATGTGAGCTACTCCACATGCTAGCAGCGGCTTTTCATTCGGAAGACTTACTGGTGTGTTCTTTGGGTTTAGTATTGATTATTCATTAGTTTCTTTGCAATGTGGTATTTTTATTTGCCTCTTTGGGTGTATGTGTGTGATGGATGGTGGCAAGATGTTGTCCTCCTTGTACCAGTGCAGCTGAACGCGTAGAAGAGAGGGAAGTTTGGTGCTTCTGGCCTGCGAACGCGCAGCAAATGGTCTTCCAGTGTCTTTGACACCACTGTGGAAGAAAATCGCAGACTTCATATGGTTTGAATTATTTCTGCACATTTAAGCACCGAATCTCCTCCTTTGTGTCTTGACATCTTCATGCTCCTCTCCTAACTGACCGCTGCACCTTGCAAACCTCATTGGTTGCACTTCCCAGGCAGGCACGACTGGTGCAGCCCACGCTTGGCACCGGGAAGCTGCCATGCATTTCCCACGATCTGTGCTAGAGCAAGGTTAAACGGTGATCTTCTTCGAGGTCTTTCCAGGCAGAATTGCATGTGAGGATTTACAGGAGCCGATTTCAGCCCTGCTGAAAGGTGCGCGGATGACCTTGCAGGCACTCCCTGTCCCTGGGACCGGGTCAGGAGCAGGACAAGCTCCCAAACCTCCCTACTGAAAACTTCCCCTGGCTTGGAGGCTGTAGAGGGAATTAGCGCTGCTTTTTCCTGCAGCACTTTGCATCCGAACTAAGCCTGTCTTTAAAAAGCAGCCGGCGTGGTTGTGCTTGGAACAAGCAGCTCAGTTTCTATATTATACACAACAGTCATCTCTGTAGGAAGCTGGCCAGCCCACGCCACTGCTGCAGCCCAGAGCTACATGGCTTTTAGCATGCTTATCCTCGGGGTGTTCCTGAGAGGAAGGGAAGGAGCGGGGGAGCTCAAAGAAGAAGCTTTCCAGAACGCTGATGTGAGCATCCTCGGTGGCGTGAGAAGCGGTGCCCGGGTACATGCGTGTCCGTCGGGTCACTGGCAGGGATGCTCACCTGTTTTTCTGGGTGCACAGCCGCTCTGCGGCAGGGAGGGCGGTCCCCTCCTGGGACCCAGTGTAGATCCGCCACATGCAGGTGGGAAACCCGCATTCTGCTCTTGTGCCCTTAGTCTTGCATCTGCTTTTGCACCCTTAGTGCCTTCCTCACCGGCTGTGACCTGCCGCAGATAAAAAGTTACCCTCTGCTGTCCTGAGCTGTTGTCTTACTCCCAGGCTGAGTGATGGGAGACTTCCCGAGTCTGTATGATTTCCCGGGAAAGCGGCTCGGCTGTGTCTCAGCTTCATGTTAGGATCCCTCCGGATTCAGGGAAGAGCAAACAACCCCCCGGGGCTGATTACCTGTTGGTGTCCGTCTGTCCCAGCTGCTCGGATTGTTTGCACAAGTCAGTTCTTGGCTACACTTGATTTTACAGCAGTATTAATTACATGGTAACTGATACACCTGCAACAATTAGCTATGTAAACTTAAGATAAAAAGCCTAATCAAATTTCATGGTTCAGAGTACAGGTTGCTTCCCTCTGGATGCTTCCTAAGCCCGCCTCCCAAAATCCTTTCCTAAAGGAAACTCTGCAGATCGTGTCTGGACCCTGAGAGAGGCTTCTTCCTATGTGTAAGTGAAGCGGGATAGGGGGAATGCAGCACATCAGCTACGGAGGCATGAGCCTTGTTCCCCCTTCCCCATCTCTTACTTTTGTGGCTGTGATGCTGCCAATCCCTCTGGAAGAAGCTGGGGGTATCCCCAGCCCCAAACCGCATGCTCCTGGTCTGGGGGTTTATGGAGGAGAGGAGGTGGAAGAAAATGTAGGCTGGATCACGTTTGCAGTCAACATGAAATATCATCCCACGTCTGCCGTCACAGCACCGGTTGTACCCGGCCCCTTGCCGGGGCTGTGTGCTCCATTAACTCCCCCTGCCCTGTCCTGTGAAATACGGAAAGTTTTGAACTATGAGAAAGTGCCTTTGGGTAAAGGTAAATTAAACCCTTGCCTGCTGTGAGGAGGCAGAGCTGGAAATGTCAATGTGGAAATAGGTCCCGGCTTAAAATGACTTCAAGGACAGAGGGTAGGTGCTGGGCTTCTCGGGATCTGATTCAGCTGGGGCCAGTTCCAATTAAAAAGAGATCAAGGAGAATGGGAAGAGGAAAAAAAAAAAAAGGTTGTTTCTTTGCATTTCTGTCAGTATTGCAGCTTGAAACACTGGGACTGGTTTGCATCTCTTCTACAAGCAATGAATCTGACCCGGAGAGTATTTCAGATAATTTCTTTTTACAAATTACAATTCTTTTTCTCTCTGGGAATGCTTTCTCCCTGTTTTGTTTTTTTTTTTAATTTGAGGTTGTATCAGCTTAAGAAAGCCTTTTCTCGAGCCTGAAATGAGCAGGCCAGCCTTAGTTTCCTTCCACATATCTCCCAGGCTAAGTGTGGTCAGAAATGCCATAAATTAGAAATAATTACATGCTTTTAGTAAGGCAGTAAGCATGAAGCAGACTGCTGCTGTTTCTGTGAAGGTAGGCAGGGCTTGTCATCTAGTTAAGGAAAGCTGGGAGCAGGGAATGGGTGGCCAGGGAGCTGGCGGGGAAGCGGGTTTATGGGGAGCTAACAATGGAAGCCTCATGAAGCAGAAAAAATGCTTGCAGGGTGGAAAGGGGCAGCTCTCTCATTGCTCCTGGAGTTGCTGCTACGTTGAAGGGGTTGCTGCAGGACTGGGGCCAGATGTGCATGCAGCTGTGCTAGCAATGGCAGCTGGCATGTGTTCCTCGCTCCTGCGTGCCCATGCCACCATTTGTTAAACTTCAGTGAGATAAGTTTTAATGCAAAGTTGAAATTTCATATGCGCGTTTCTCTGTTTTTCCTGGTTTTGCTTTACACTTGAGGTCAGTTTTGGGTGCTTTGGTACAAGAGGCGAACAAGGAAATGTGAAATTTGATGAGACTCTTTTAGGAAAATAAAGCTTAAGTTGTAACCAGTGGCTGTGAAGGGATCATGATGCGCACGGTGTCATCGCTAAGTCGTCTCCTTTCTTGCTTGAATAAGGGGCAGGGAAATCTCAAAGGGCGTCTTGATGGGCTCTGTGTTTGCTAAACAATATCAGTAGTTGACGTTACTGACTTTTCGACTTGTCTCACATTGCAGCTTCGCCCTAGTCTTACCTGCTCTTGTTATTAGACGGATGCTCATTCTGCTTATTTAAAAAGAAAACAAAAATTCGGAGAGTAGCAAGATGGCCGCACCCGCTCCCGAAATACCTGCTTGATTTTTAGGCACGACAGACGTCAGTGCCATCTGTGTGCCTCTTCGGTGCTGGGTTTTGCCCGGGGTTAGCGATTGCATCGCTGCATCCCCTGATGTTAAGGCAGGTGAGCAGGCAGAACAGCTCAGCACAAGCGACCTCAGATTTCTGGTAAATACCAACTGATTAACAAAGTGTAAATGCTGCAGAGAGTGCTTTGCCGAACTGGGTGAGCATGGTGGAGACACAGGCAAGATTGTTAGCAGCACTAATCGGGCTGGTAGAAAGGAGTTTGATCACAGCACTTGAAGGGCCTCATTATCTTGTGTGTTTGGAGAGCGTGGAGCAATTCTGCATTCGGCAAAGGCTTTTACAGTCTTTGTCTCTTTAAGTCATTAGAAATGCCAGGATCTCATCTGTTAGAATGATGGGTCTAAGGATGGGGAAAAAAAAAAAAATCTCTGGGCTGGAAAGCTAATTGCTGTCTGCTCTTCAAATGCAGCAAAATAGGCAGAGTGCGTTTTGGAAAAAAGGAAGAAATTTGAAGGAAATTCTGATTATAATACTTGCAGCATCTTTTCAGTACATGAAAATGTTATGTGTTTCAGCAGATCCCAGGAGCAGTCACAGGATAAATGCAGTAGCTGAACATCTAGGGAAAAACTCTGACAGCAAAGTTTGGAGAACTTCTCTTTCCCTATGGTGGAGCATGGGCTGGTACTTTTGCTCATCTCACCCATTTCATTTCACCAGTGCCGTGAGACCGAGGAGGGCAGACAGTCCTGCAGACCCTGGGAAGGGTATGGGGATGCCGCTTGTAACACAGGATTTCCCCCGCTGGCGATGCGGGATGCCTGTTCTCTGTGGAGTCTCCAAATCTCCCCATGATTTAGGTTTACATCCTGGAATATAAGCTTATCTCCTACGCTGGTCTCTTTTTATCTGAATAAATCTCATGTGCCTGCTACTACTCAGACAGAAAATATAATCTTTATTGCCGTAATATGTTTGTCAGCTTTCCTTTTTCCCAGCAAAGTACTGTAAGAGCTGCAAAATGCTTTAGAAACATCAGCATTTTTTGAGCAACAGCTATTGAAAGGGAAAAAAAAAGTAAGTCTCCAAGACTTGCGTCTTGCAAACCAAACCGCTCAGCCAGGTTTTCTTGGCATGATTCTTTTTGCAAAATGGGTATGTTGCCGCCCACTGGAGCCAAAAGTGAAGAAATGGATTAAGGCTGTGAAATTGCTCCATCCTGATCACTCTTTTATGGCCCTGTGCACAGCAGAAGGGATGTTTCAGAGCAGTATTTGGCTAAATGCTGGGCACTGGCGGTCTAGAGCCCAAGCTGGTGCAGAGGACCTTAATTGCATTGCTGTCAGCAAAGCACAGGGCAGGCTGATGCTCTAGCTGTACGTTTAAAGCATCAGATTTGAAAACAGAACAAACCAGCCCAAACCTTCAGTAGCCTCCCGGTTTTGCTGTGGAGCTGCTCTCTCACTCCCTCCTCCCTTCTGGGCACCCAGGTCTTGATGGGGAGCAGGATCATGCCCAGTTCAGATGATCCTCGTGTAGCAGGGAGCGATAGCCAGGCAGCGGGCAGGCAGTGCTCCACTGGGAGATGTTGTTTGGGCTTTCCTGCCTATGCTTGCATCTTTTTTTTTTTTTTTTTTTTCCCCAACAAAATTGTGGTGGTGGAACATTTCTCCCCCTGAGTAGCCGTAAACTTGGACACAAAGTGCTGGGCAATGTCTGAGACGCACAAGCCCTGCATGGGATGGAGCAGATCTTCCCAGGGCTCTGGAGGACCATGGTGCATGGTTGCACCCTCTCAGTTTTCTCATTCTGGTTAAGACTCCTTCTGGCACGAAGAATATCAACTTCATGACTGTCTTAGTTGCATCTAGGCAGCAACCTGGGTGGTGTTTTCCAAAACAGGCTGGGTGCCTGCAGCGGGAGCCCATGGTGGAGCAAACCCAGAACTGAGCCTGGTCCTTGTTGCAGAGGAGCTAGGTACAAGAGCTGGAGGACTGGCTGGATCTGTTTCCCCACCTTGCCACAACCCCATTAAAATTTAAGGGTAGAAGGGGGAGGAATGGAAGAGAATTTACTATTTAAGGCTTAATTAATTTTTAACCTCAAGCATTAGCTGGAGTTTGTGCAAACCACTGGCAAGGCAATTAAAGTGACTTTTTAATGGGTTATTTTTGTTGCTTCACCAGGGTGGGAGCTGAAGATCCCAGGCTGCGAGCTGCCTGGGTAGGGGCCATCCTTTTGCTGTGCTGCTCTGATGCTTAATCCCTAACTGGCTTTTATTCACGAGCCCTGGCTGAGTCACAACAGGAGAGAAAGGGCAGAGATGTGGCTGGATAGAACATGGGGAGCAAAATTTCCGGGCTTCAGTCTCCAAGGCTCCAGCTCGGATCCATCCTGGCAAAGAAGAGTAAAAGACTTTGGACAGTGCAGTGTCCAGCTTATTTTGAAGTTGCTGGGTGTTTTGCAGGATTGAGCTCCAGGGACAAAAAGCAATGAGAAAAATGGATTCTCTGAGAGTTCCTCTTAAATCCTGAGGATAGTTAGGAGAAAATGAGAGCGAGTGCATGAGCGCTGGGTTTTCTGAGCAAGAGTGCAATGACTGTAAAACAGACGCATCCCTCCGAGTGCTGGGCAAACGACTGTGTGTCCGCACCTCGGTGCTACCCCTGCTCTCTGTGTGGGACACAGCTGCTGCATCCCACGTGGTGAAGGATGCCGTGATGATGATGAAGTCTAAATTTCAGACTTGGTTGGGGGGCGCCTTCCCAGGCACATGCCCTGTCTGCAGCTGGGGAGGGGACTTGAGGGCACCAGGTACAAACCCCAGCGCATTCATCCTGGACCATCCTGACCTCATATTTTCCTCTCTGAGCAGAGTGTGTCCTGGGTTGCTCATTCCCTCTAACATTTGCGTCTCTTCTACAACACAGCATTGGAGGAATGCAAGCTCGGGTCTGGCTGAATTAATTTCTTGTGCAACTCGGCCGAGAGAAACCAGGGGTGAATCTGTTTTTCTCTGCAACATTCATTCATTCTGCTACTGCCTGCATTAACACACCTCTGTTGCCTTGCGATCTCTCTCCACCTAGGTTATTTAGAGGAATGCTTTCTAAAAATAGCTGCCTGGTGTGATGTCTTTCCGGTATTATTCTGCGTAGCACTGAAAACCTGCCTAGAAAGGCTGTCCAGTTCATTGACGTTCCCTTAAAATACAGCTAATCCACGTAATCTCATTATAGTAGTAGGTGATTATACTGAGAGCAAGCTTTAGCAGTGGTCCAGCAAAGCCTTTTATTCCCCATCTATTATCTGGATGGCTAAAAGTCACTGGGATTGTCTTTTGGTTTGCTCGGGCTATTTTAGGACCAGGAGTTACAATATTTTTGTTTTAATTCTCTAGAAAATCTCTTGTGTTATTTTTGACAATGCCAGCACATTTCTTCCACTGCCACTGGCTTTCAGCTTTGCTGGCTGCTGGCACCCCGTGACTACGTACCATGGTCTCCCAAAATCATGAGACTGGGAAGCACTAAAACAGCAGAGACCTTTTTCCCAGAGTGGAAGACGGGGAGCTTGGCCGTGTGAAGTTGTTTAGTGTGGGATTCCTGCTCTCCAGCATCTGTTTGCAGGTGTGGGACCTGCTCTTTAGGGAGTCAGACCAAGGAAAGGGCTGAAGTTTGGAATGCTGAGTCCGCATCGTTGGGAGGGACCTGCCGTGCTCCCGGCCAGATTGGATGTATTCAGCAGGTGGGCTGGATGTGTGGGTCAGGCTGGGGGGGCTGCCCTTTCAGTTGTGCCGGGAGATAACGTGGAGCCGAGGCGTGCACTGCAGAAGCCTGACCATGAGCAAGGGCCTGTGTCTGTGGAAGCGGTGAAGCGGTTTGGGCTTGAAACGCGGCTCAAGCCTGCCCTTGAAGAAGAACATCTTCGAGGACGTGTTGCTACCTAAATCCCCGTGCACTTGGATCAAGGTGGCCAAATATCACAGAGCTTACGGTGAAATACCATGTCTGGACAGTCTCCTGGACATATGATTAATTCTCCTTGAAGTTTGAACCTATGCCTGCGCTGTTTGTGATGGGTTACAGGCCATGTTCTCTGCCTACTCGGTCTTGCCGCGCTCAGCGGCCATGCCCCTCGGTCCGGCAGCACCAGTGCCTCGGGGGAACATCGGTTCGGCGAAGGCTGCCATCGCCCTCCCAGAGGGTTGTTGGTAAATGGATGTGTCTGATCGCTTGCTCCTCTCGAGGACGATGGAGGCAAGAGCACGTGGCTGGAGGTACAGCTGCCCCGAGCCCCCAGTGGTGTCCCCTGCAAGGAGAGAGGGGCATCGGGGGGGTGTTTCTGGCTGGGGCACTGGGCAAGTCTCCGCACCGTGTAGTTTTACCCCCTTTCCTCTCTCAGTCGCTGGGGGAGCATCTCTCTCGCTGTGTTGGGGCTGCAGCAGCATGGGGCCGTCGCTGTGGGATTGCACTGGGACCAGTGGGAGTGGAAACCTTTTACAAAGTGGTTTCTGTAGACAAATGCAGGGGTTTTTTTTTCCTCTCCATAAAGCCTGTGTTCGTTGTTTTCCCAAGCTGAGCATGCAGATCTGCAAGCGGTCCAGCCCCGTCCCCCAAAATAAACTGAATGAGATTTGTCAGTGAGCAGAGGGATTAAGGGGGAGGTTAATCTCCGAGAGACACAAGTGCAAGCACTTTTGTGAGATCCCAGCGGAGTGTTTTGAGAGGACATCAGGCTCTCTGCTCGCAGAGGGACCTCTTGGGGCCCACGGAGGGTAGGGGCGAGTCGAAGGAGTCGCTTTGCCATCTCTCTGCCTGCCGGCGCGTGCTGCACATACCTCCTTTGGGGCAAATTCCTGGTGCGGGTGCCTCAGTCACAGTAGAAAAACCTCCTGGGCTGTTTCATTTGTTTTTTTTTTTTATTATTATTTTTTTTTTTTTAATAACCATCTTGCCTTTGCTTATCTTGGTACAGCCCCTCCAGTGATAACACAGGCAAAGTCCTGACCCGCGGTGTCCTGGGGAGCTAAGGCCCAGCTCTCCGACGGAAGCGTCGGCAGAGAGCAGATCCTCTCATCTCGTTTTTAGAAGAAAAGCCTGTAGGTGCCAAACCAAAAGGGCAAAGTGATTTGCCCCAATGAGGTATCGTGTTTCCGCTCTGATTTATGGCTAGCAGAGAGGCTTCTGAGTCATCCGTTCTAGGAATTGCTTTGTTTAGGTAACGGAAATAATTCTGCTGGTTTTAAATCGATGTGTTGTCGGCCATTAAAAGCCCATGCAGCAGGAAAACCGCAGCTGGCAGGACTAGGGCTGAAGGGGGAGCAGGATGGAGGCTACAGGTGCAGCAAAATGGGCCGACTACCATGTATGTCTGTCTGTCATGGACCGCTTGACACAGGCGGATGCCCTTATAGAGGTGAAGCTGGGCTTTTTCAGCTTAATACCATGTCACACAAATGTACTTAGGCTGGTGGGAGAGGGTGCATTGGCTGCGGGGCACATGTACGGAGCCATGTTTGTTCAAGGCACTGTCTGGTTGCTGTCTGGCTGTAGACCGCTGAGCCTGGAGCGGTTTCACATGCTGGGTCCCGACGGGAAACACGACTTTTCCCCACGTCTCGCCTGCATTCAGCCACTCGCAGCCCCCTGCCACGGCTGATTTACCAAAACCGGCTGTCTGGCCAGGGACAGCCAGGTGGCTTTCCTGCACTGCTTAAAATCCCTGTGAATGTCAGCAAGTTCTTCGTTGTTTCCTGTTCTTTCTGTGAACTACTGAGTGTTGTCTGTTTTTTGTTGGTTTTTTTTTTTTTTTCCAGAGTGTAATTTGGCCTAGCTACAAGTGCCCTAGCTGTTAAGGAAGAAAATTCCTATTTTCCTGCGAGAGGTTTGAGCAGCAGAGGTGGCTTTGCAGTGCTGAGTGATGCTGCTCAGCTCGCTTATGGTACAGTAGTATGCACGGGAAAGTTGTGTGTCTTTTACTACTGTTCAAGCCGGGACTCTGGGGTCATTTCTGTGCTGCTTCCCTTTGGTTTTGCCGTCTCCCTCCAGGTTTTCCCACAGGCTCACGGAGATTGCACCTTTCTTCTGGGAGAGTGGTACTTGGTGCCTTCTGGCCTTTTGCTGGTGGCAGTTCTGCTCGTCTCCTTCTCAATGGGTTTCCATTTGGGTACTGGTATTAAAGGCATCTGATAAGTCCTGTTTTGAGGGAAATAGGTATATGATCCACCCCTGAGCAGGTTGCATGGCTGTTGTTTGGTACAGTCGGGTTGTCAAGGCATGATAGATCCCCGAGGAAAAAACTCTTCATGTAAGACAGGTTACTTCAGATTGCTCAGGGTACCTGATGTGCCATGCATGGGCAGCTCCAGTGGAGCTGGGAGGGGAAAACCCATGTTCAGAAACCCGGAGTGCGCTCATCAATTTGACTGTAGTAATCCCTGGCTCTTTGCTATAAGCAGCTCTGGTGTAAGAGGGTCTGACTCTGCCGGTGATAATTAGCAAGAGCTTCACTCAGAGGAGCTCACAACAGCAGTCCTCTGACTTTACAGCTTGCTTTTAGACAGGTCAAAGTGCTTGCCAGTACGTGTGCACAGACTTGCGATGCTTTCTTGGGGTACCAGGACAGAGTGTGCCTGGTGGAGACCCTAGCACCGAGGTAGCTGAGGACACATAGCACAAGAGCATCACTTGTTCTTCAGCATCCTCCAAAGGCTGAGCGGTTCCTGTCGCTGGCTATATTCATCGTGAGGTTCGGGGAACAGCTCGTTCCTCTGAGATGGGACTGGTTTTGCTGGGATGGGTTCTTGCCCTCCGTTTTCCTGTTTCCCTGGGATCGTGCCTGCCGATCTGATCTCCTGATGTGCTTGCTTCTCCCGGGGTGCCCGGTGTGGGGCTGGTGCAGAGCACAGCCGATCGGCATCGGGGGTGTGGAGGGTCTCAGGACACGCAGGGCATGGGGCCCCCTGACTCTGTGATAGAAACCTGGTACTCCTGGGACGTGCAGGAGTTTGCAATGGAGGAACCAGATCCTGCAGTTTATAGCTGGAGCTGCAGGAGGGAAGGAACGGAGGAGGCTGTTTGCCAAGACAAGAGCAGAAGTGCTGCCTTTACCTGCGTTCAGCCCCGAAGAGTGACCCTCCCCAGGGCTCTCTGCAGGATGTTCCTGCAGAACTGAGCACCAGGAGCCCGTGTTTATTGATGGGAAGGACTAATTAAGTTTCAGCCTTGAAGCAGTCGCTGGCCTGGGAGCTAAGAGCTACAGGAGACTTGCCCATATTTCCCCCTGCTTCAGTAACTCCGTTACTGTGACTAAAGCTTGGACAGATTTCCTAAAGACATGCAAGTCCATCGTGGGAGCAGCGGGCACCAAAGTCCCTGGTCTCGGTCCGCTGCACCCTCTGCCGCGGGGTCTCTGCTGCTCGGCTCCTCTGGGTCAGAGATGGCCTCCACGGAGCACGGCAGGGAGGGATGCCGCTGCTGCTGCGGCACAGGGAGCAGCGAGGCAGAGATAAAGGACGTTTGAAAGGCTTTTGCTGGGGCGGGGAGGGATGCTGGGGTGAAGAGAGGGAACGAAAAAATGGATCTCATCGTGCTTCTCCCAGATCTACCCAAAAGGGGAATCAATAAGCTAAGCCTGTACGATGAACACAGCCCCTGCTAGACCCCTCCTGCTTTGCAGCACGGTGTTTAATCTTGGGTCCAGTTGAAAAGGCTGTTGAGATGTAATGGTTTGCAGGATCCAGCCCTTTACAAGGTGTTCAAGCGAGAGATCGCTGTTATCCTCCTTTAATTAGCACCTGTGGTGCTCTGTTAATAACAGACGTCTTGTTACACACTTGAGCTTTAATGAATTCATCCAGCTAGACAGATCGCCGCTGCTTCGAGCGGGTTCGGTGAAAAGGAAAAGCTCATCGCAACATCACGGTCGGGTCTTGTGCTGGGAAATGCTGGGAGCCGGCAGCGGAGAGCCTGTGCGAGGGCACCCAGAACCCCCCTTAAGCCTGTGCAAGTCCACCCAGAGCCCCCCGAGCCTTCAGAGGAGTGAAGGGAGCAGAAAGTTCAGTGCAAATCCCAGCAGCAACACAAGGGGAAATGCTTTCCTTGCACAGAGTTGTGGGGGAGAGAGAGAGAGGAAGAATGGAAGAATAAAAGAAAACTTCTTAATTCCTCTGTCCTTGCATTTTATGGCATAAGGGGTCCTGATTATAGAAATCTCTGTTTGCATTTGTGCAGAGGCAGCTGCTGCAGCTGCCCTTAGCGAAAAAGCGAGTGAGAGGTAAATTGAAACTGTAAAATATGTCCAGTGTTCATAAAGAGGGAACATGTCTCTACATTTCCTGCATTATTCTTGTATGCACAATGTTTCTTGGGAATTTGATTGTATAATTCTCCGTATAAGCAATCGCATCCCTTCCTTGGTCACCCCTCCGTGCCCGGCCGTGCCCAGGCGATTGGAGGGCAGGCTGGTGGGAGCACGGGCATTGCTCCTGACCCTTCCCTCTGGCCATGCTGCAGGTTTGAACCGTGACTTTGACCTCATGCATATTTATTAAATCGATGGGATTTACGGTCTGCAAAAGGGGAGAATTTTCCAACAGAGAAAATTTTTGGTATATGTTTCCTGAAAGTACCTCAAACCTTTCCTAGCTTTAAAGTAGGATAGATAAGAGGTGGGAAAGGGAGTGGGAATAAAGTTAGCACTCAGATCCCTTAAAACTAGAGTCCCTTTGTGTTTTACTGTCTTCTAGCACCTCAGCAAAACTCTCTGTTGAGCACATGAGCAAAAGATTGGGGTGACTCCACCAGTATAAACAAGTCAGATGTATTTTCCCTGCATGTTCTTGGTATAACCGCAAATTTTATTGCTGTCTGCTCCTGACCCTCTGTTGTGCTTCAGGACCTGTTGGCTGGATTCTGCTGCAGTTTGCCCTGAAGCTCCCATTGAATTCGGCTTTTCAAATGGATGGCAGATCCTGGGCTCATCAACGGAAAAAACCCTGGGACTCTGGTTCGTAGTTCCATGAAAATAGACCACGTTTTCTGTCATCTGCAGCCAAATAGCATCGCTGCTGATTTTATGACCTCTGTCGGTCTCATTAGGCCACTGAAATAATACTTTTTCATTACAATAGACTTGGAGAACCAAGAAGAGAGGAAAAAACAGGATTGCTGATGATGGGGCCAGCATCCCAAAATGCCCCCTTGCTTAGCTGCAGTACTGCCCCAGGATCCAGCCCTTCGTTGGAAATGCACATTTAAATAGTCAGATGGGTGTTCCCCCCGCTGCACTTCCCAGGCATCAGCTGCTCGGATAACTTGGGAGCAGCACCCAGGCTGTGTGCATGCTTTGTTTAATTTCTTTAGTGCTTCTAATGAAATAACTGGTCAGAAGTGATGTCTGAATTGGATAATGGAGAGCACTGGAAAAATAACTCCTGTAGCCTTTCAGGGAAGGCTGGTCAGCCTGATCCTTTGGGTTTGCTGTCGTCTCTGTCGGAGGAGGCAGAGATAAGAAGGACAAGCAGAGACGGTGGTCAGTCCTGCAGGAGCGTGTTGCCTGCTGGTCCCTCGGCTGTGGTGCATCTCCCTGTATGCGCCAGCAGCTTTTCCCTGGATGGTTCAGTGAGAGGGACCAAGCCACGAGAGCGAGGACAGGAGCATGGCTTGCCATCCCCTGAGGCCATCCTTTTAGGGCTGGTTCTGCCTCAGCCCCTCTGTAATTGCAGAAGAGGCTGCAGGGTCATCACTCAGCCGGGGACTGAGACGTAGCCAAGGGCACAGCGAAGCCTGTCGATTTGCTCGTGAGATAAAACAGGGCTGTTTCTTCCCTTTTAGTCTTATGCAATGCATTTTCCCTTTCTTCTAGAACTGTACTAATTATTAATAATTAAGCTGACGAGGCAAAACTTGGTTTCCTTCCATTGCATCTAGAGTAAGCCAAGAAGCTGGGCGTGGGAGCTAGCACCGGGTCCTGTCCAGCCCTACCTCGTCTCTGCAAACCCTGTGGAGTTTGGCTCATAGTGCCAAAAAGCTGAGCAACGTGATGGGTTCTGGGTGATGGGGCAGAGAGGTGAGATACAGAGACGGATCTCAAACCCAGTGTGGCACCTTGTTGAAGCATGTTGGCTCAAGCCCTATTTCACAGAGTTCCCTTTGCCAGTAGGAAATTTCTGCTACTTTTCTTGCGTTTTTTTCCTCCTCAGACATCCAGGAGACCTGTGCAGAGACTGAGGTCTTCAGTGCAGTCTTAGGAAACTCGGCTTAGTCACCACAAGTGGAAAAGCTCCCGTTTTGCTGCAGCTAGGTGTACGTCTTGCAGCCCCCTGTTTACTTATCAGCACCCAGCCTGCCCTTAAACCTTCCCGTGGTCCTCAGACCCCCCACTGCCTTCTTGAGATTGAAGCAACGTGTGCTCCCATTCCCTGGCTGTGCAGCTGGGTTGCAACGCAGGGATAACCTTCCCACACAGGGTGCTCTTCCCTGCTGTCCTTGCAGAGCCTCAGGGTTTATTTACCTTCCTTTTCCCCTTTGCTCCTTGTTTCTCATCCTTTTTTTTCCTCCTTTGACTACGGACCAAGGCACCTCTCTGGCTGTGCGTTGCCCGCTCACTAATAGCAAGAGCGGCTTTCCTCTGTTCAATCCTTGCATGCAAAAAGCCAGCATTAGATAATTGCTGGATTGAAGGGAGGCTGTAATTATTTTTGCTTCCAACTACAGGAGCAAGCAGTGTTTGCCAAACTGCTCGGTAACTGCTGGCAGATGCTCTTCGGAGGGTATCCCTGCCCTGCCTGCATCCCTCACCACCGTCGTATGGTCCATATGTCTTTATTTTAACCATTAACTGGATCCCTCCTCAAATAGCTCCTCCGTGCTGGCCTGAAGCATTACGTTTCTTTTCCACCTTTAATGACTGATGGTCAGCATTTAATATTTTCCCTACCATTACTCTGGGTAACTTCAGTAAGAAAGCAGGAGGGTACCACGGGCACTGCCCAGTGCTTGGGGAGTGCAGAGTGAAGGACCAGGCTGTGAACCCACTGCCAGGTTAATGAAGCAGCTCCGGTGATTAAGAGCTATAACACAGGCATTAATCTGGCATGGAGAACACAATGGGAGCAGATCCACCGTAATTTTGTTTTATTTTTGCCCTCTGAGCAGCACTGGGACCGGTTGGTAATGTGGGACATCGTGTGCAAGGTCACAGCCTTTGTCATGCAGCTGGCTGGTCCCTGCAGGTCTCCGCAGCTTCAGAAGGACCTGGTGGTCCCCTCGGCGGGTGGCACAGGGCATCGGTCTGCACGTGGGTCTCGTGGCGAAGAGGGGGTGCCGCAACATGAGGTGTCAGGGGGTGTTTGGGAGCAGGATGGGGGCCAGGGTCAGGTAGGGAGAGGGTGTCTTCACTCCTCTTGAGATTCATAAACATCTGCAAGGAGACACGGTAGGTCCAAAGCTTTGACAAGCTGATCATCTGGAAAAAATAAAAGCCCAGCCATTTCCTAATGCTTCAAGTCTTTTGTTCAGTTCTGTCTCTAAATGAAGTAATTGAGGGTGAAAAATCACAGTGGTTTATCTGCAAAACTTGAAGTGCTTTGAGCAGTCTTTTCCCAACTGGAACATCTACGAGAGGTGGTCCCTTGCCCATGGCCACCTCTGCATGGTCACCTGCCACTGGAAAATGACATTTTGACTGGAAAATCCCCCAAATATTGGCATCCTCTGGCTAAATCTGCATCCTCATCCCCAGCAGACGTCGGTATTTGCCTGTTACACCATTGCCAGCAGTGGGGTAGGGGGTCTGCTGTCATGCCAGAAGGTTCTGCTGCTGCTTTGCTTTTCTTTAAAAGCCAGTGCACCTTGTTAGGAGATTCCTTCATCACTCAGAGGAGCATGTGTTGGCACAGAGAGCCTTTGAAATACGGGGTTATGCTCCTGAGACGCTGCAACTCGCTGCTGTTGCTCACCTTGCTTGCCTTGGGTCCATTTGTTCCAGCTTCTTAATGCCAAGGGTGTCATTAATTCTTTTCATATTAATAGGGGGTGAAAAAAACACTACTTAAATGCTACATCATTCATCTCTCTCTATATATATATTTATGTGTATTTATCTATTCAGCTGTACTTTCAGAGAGGACTGTAGGACCCTATATCTATCTTGTATATGTACCTTGTTTGCGTGGAGGAGTTCTTGGGTCTGTGAAACCACGACCAGAGGAGAAGAGCAAAGCTGGGAGGCTGCAAGCTGGCTTACGCCTCTGCAGGGAGTAGCTGCTGAACGTGGACAGATTCGGGAAGTGTTTTTGCAGCGTCCGGGTGCCTCGCGCATCCTTACGAAGGACATGGGGAAAGATGAAGTCGGCTCCTATTTTCCCACTGCGTCGTCCCACCTCTGCGTTCATCACCGGCAAAGCCGCTGGAGAGGGGATGGCTGCCTGTGCCAAGCGGCTCTCGGCGGAGCCGGGCGCCTGAGCTGCGGTCACAGGCGCTGGTGATGGATGGCAAATCCCCGCAGATAACAACACGGCTCGTCCATCTTAATGGGGATGCTGGTGCATCTCTCTTTATAAATGCGCTAAAATGGTGTGGTTTGCTGCGTGAGGGAAGGGCTTGGCAGCTCCCCGCGGCCACAGGCACAGGGCCGGCAGCATCCCCAGGCTGCTGCCAAGGTTTGCTGTGGGACCCCAAATTCAGGGCCAGTCCCACCCGCGCAGCTGGTTTTTAAGGCTCTTTGCAAATCCAACCAGGGTGGCACCGTGTCGTTTGCCCAAGCAATTTTGGTTGTTATAAGCTGAAAAACTCCGTGGCCCTCTCTGCTCTCACCTGCTCAGCAGGGAGGGTTCGTACCCTCGCGGGCTGCCACTGTGCTTTCCTTGTGGTGTGCTTTAAATGGGCAGTCGGAGACATAGCGTGCTGTTGAACCTTTGCCTTCTGCGAATCGCTCTGTAACATTTTCAGACAGATTAAAATCAAAAAACAACAAAGGGGAAAGGAAGAGTTACAGTTTTCTGTGTATTACAAATCGAAAAGGAAAAATTAACCATCTGAAAAATGCTGGTAATGATGCATGATTTTGGAGGGGATAACTAATGACTCTCCAAAAGGTCACAGTTTTGCTCATGGTTATCCTTCAACAACCCATTACATAGGCAGGGCGTAGGCAGTGCTGGTATCGAATCAATCCATCTCCTCTTTTCTTCCAGGAGCGCAGCTGAGACCTGCTGAGGGATAACCGGGCTGTGCAGCGCAGGGAGCTCCTCCGGCAAGCTCTAAAGATCAGATGGCACTTGGCTTTGCCAGCGAAAGACGTACAAGGGGAAGGTTTTGGAGCTGCAAACGTGGAAGCTTGCTGCCCTGAATGCAGCCGATAAAGTGCGTTTTGGTCTGCAAAACATTTGTTGTCATTGAGGTTTCTATCTGCTGATGGCGAAGATGGGGTCTGCCTGTACCGAAAAGGGAGCGACGAGAAAGGTGAAGCTTTGCTGACTGCTGGGGAGCCCGGACGGTGCCTGGATGCACTTTGCTGGTGGGGAAAACGCTGTCAAAACTTGTGAGCAGGGAGGATTTGGGGCACAGAAGGGGCCATGGGGCTGCTCTGGGCTCTGCCCCATGGCGGGGCCGGCTGGCTGCCCCAGCACTGAGACACTGGGGAGGTGGGGCCGGACGTCCGGCTGCACTGCCAGCCTTGCGCTTCGGCATCCTCTTGGGGACATCGGAGAAGGAAAACAAGAGAGTGGCTGAAAAATGTAGCAGTGCTGATTTTTTTAGTCTCAAGAAAAATAACCTTTCTGTTTTGCTAGAGATCTCTGGGCTGCGTTTATCCACGCTGCTTGGAAAGTCTCTTCTACCCCTTGATTTCTCACCCAGTTGAAAACATTTTATTTGTGTGTGAGTGCGCACATCTATTTTCACTGCGCCCGTGTGTCATCTTGAAGTGATGGGCTCAGAGCAAGAACCCCCAAGCATCTGTAAGTAATAATGAGGTGCTTGATTTCAAACCACGTTTGTCATCTGGAAGCCCTTCAACTCTCCCAGCTTTTCAAGTGACGAAGAGGAAAAGGCTGAAAGAGGACGGAGCCCGCGATGGCAGAGAAGTGCGACTGTATTGCCAGCATGTACGGGTACGACCTGGGCTGTCGCTTCATTAATTTTCGCCCCTTGGGTTTCGGGGCCAATGGGCTGGTGCTGTCAGCCCTCGACAGCAAGAGCTGCCGCAAAGTGGCGGTGAAGAAGATCACCATCGGCGACGCGCGGAGCATGAAGCACGCTTTCCGGGAGATCAAAATCATCCGCCGCCTGGACCACGATAACATCGTGAAGGTGTATGAGGTGTTGGGGCCGAAGGGGACCAACTTGCGTGGGGATTTTTTCAAGTTTAACATGGTGTACATCGTCCAGGAGTACATGGAGACGGACCTGGCGCGGCTGCTGGAGCAGGGGAAGCTCGCCGAGGAGCACGCCAAGCTCTTCATGTACCAGCTGCTGCGGGGGCTGAAGTACATCCACTCGGCCAACGTCCTCCACCGTGACCTCAAGCCGGCCAATATTTTCATCAGCACGGAGGACCTGGTGCTGAAGATCGGTGACTTCGGGCTGGCCAGAATCGTGGATCAGCATTACTCGCACAAGGTAGGCGATGCCAAATTGACGAGGCCGGTGCTGTCTTGGCGAGCTCCTGGCCGGCATGGGGAGGCACTGAACGCGTGTAGGCTGAAATGGTCGGACCGTGGGGGATCTTCTTGGGAGAAACCGGTCCTTGAGGCTGTTTGGGCAGCTGTAAGCCCTGCAGGGGTGGTCACTGGTGGGGTGGTCGCTGGTGGCGGTTGCCCTCCCTGCCCCAAGCCAGGACATGTTTCCCAGGCAAAGCCCGTGGGTTTAGCTCTGCCAAGCGTGCCCCAGGGCTCTTCAGTCCTGCAAAGCAGCAAGCAGGGCACAGGAAGGGTTCAAGTGCCATTCAGGTGTCTTTCATTGCTTTATATCGTATATATCAAATATATACTTACGTATTTTATTCCATCCCAGCAATGGACTGTGGGGAAGCGTGCATTTGCTCACTTTACTTAAATGACTAAGCTCTGTGTTTCTTGCTTTGCTGCTTTTATAAAACACGAGCTACCGTTCATCCCCGCAGTGGAAGCATGTGGAAAGGGTGCCTGGCTCGTCCGCAGCCACTCTCTTGTCTTTGTCCTCACTTCTGTGCCAACCTGCTTTGTAAAAACCCAACTCTATCTGAATTACACTTAGTTAATTGTAGATAAAGAGGATGGGTCTTTGAGATACAGGCATTTTCTTTCATCCGAGGTGAAGATCCAAATAACCTATAAAATTTTTTTGCTTTTTGGTACTTACGTATTGTATTATAATGCAGTAATAAGTGTGAGTGGCCAGGTTCAGCCTGAGTCAGCCTGGTGTGCTCCACCACTGCCCTGCTCGGGGCAGGGGATGCCCAGAGCCCTCTGGCCCCCCAGCCTCAGCATCCCCTGCGATCCCGTCTGTAGGTCCATGTGTGCCTTCTTGTGGCAGTCTGGCTGGGATGGAGAAGGAAGTAAAGGAGGAATGATGCAAAATGCAGGAAAACAAATACCTGCGAGAAGGAAGTAAAGGAGGAATGAAGCAAAATGCAGGAAAACAAATACCTGCCCTTGAGTAGGGAAAATCAGTCCCCTCCTTGGGGGGGTCTTTGGGACTGACTCAGTTTTCCTCTCCTGCTGCTGTCACCAGCTTCTCTCCGTCTGCCCAAGAAGGGCAGAAACTCCCCCAAAGTTGCACTCTCTAACAAGGAATTAGTGAGCTGTGGGCTGTGCGCTCCTCCACGAAGGGTTGCATTCCCAGGCAGCTGCCAAACCCTGCAAAATAATTTAAGGTACTGAAAACAGTTCTATACTTAGGCAAAAATGCAGCTATTAAAGGAACTGCATTTTTCCTCTGAAAAATTTAATTCAGGATGGCAGGCTCTTGCAGCGAAACCCACCTGGTGGGATAGCCCTGGATGTGTCGTTCTCTCTTGGGACAGGGGGCTGGGGAGGGACCTGGCATCCCACGGCCACTGTAGCCAGGCTGCCCCCGGGCTCTCCCGTGCCCTTGAGAAAGGGAGATTGGAGCTGGGAGCAGGTCACGGTGGCTTCGCCGTTAGAACAGCTCAAGGTGAGAGCGGTGGCTGTGGTGGCAGGAGGCAGGCAGTGTGGGAGGGAGGCAAGGAAAACGGGTGAGAAGCCTCTGTAACACACAGTCCTGATGCTCATGGATTTTGAAGGGAGTTGCAGGTGTTTAATACAGGTTGCCGTCCAGGCTGGAAGTTTGGAGCAGTGGAGGAGCACGGTGGAGGCTTCATCAGCTCACAGGTCCACGTGGTCCCAGGAGAAAGCAAAGTATTGCGTGATCTGCACCGGTAGACATGATGCAGTCTGCAGCCGGTTTCTGGTTAAAGTTACTATTTGGTATTGTAAGATAAGATCTATTTTCTTGAGATGGATGTTTGTGTGGAGGAGTTCAGCGTCCCCCATGGACCCGCTGTTGCGCCTGTGCCGAGGTTTAAATGCGCTTTGCATTTAGCAGTGGGTTTCTGCCCAGCACGGCTGATTGGGGCACCATTGCTTTGCGCAGGGAGGCAGGGAAGGGGAGAGGGAAAAGGATGGTGAAAAGATGATCTCGCGATCCTGAAGCTGAGCCCTGATCTGTTCTGGTTTCGAGTCTGGGGTTTGGGGAGAAACAAAGCCTGGGGAAAAAGGAAGAAGGTTGCAAGGGACATCGGGGAGGGCGTGTGGGGTCCTTGTCACTGCTGCCTGACCCTCCTGTGTTCCCTTAACTCACCGGTTATTTATTACCCAGCTCAGGAAGAGGCTCCTGGCTTTTTAAGCATGTGGTGGTGGTGGTGGTTTGTTTTTTTTTTAGAAGTCAGGTGCCTTCAGAGGCTTTTCCCAAGAGAGGGTAACTCCAGGAGAAAACCCCTGCAAAAAAGGTAGCGCTATGGGAATGCGTAAAGTCACTGATACAAGGAGCATAATTTTGTCAGAGACTGCAGGATCAGGGTAGGAGTCATCTGTTCGTGTCTGCTGCAGAAGTATTATTTCTAAGCAATTCTCTGTCACCTTAATAACAGCCAGTGCAGTGGGAAAGAGCTGTCAGGAGGATGACCAGAGCTGTGGCTTTGTGGTAGGATCTGTCTTTGCAAGATGCCATTGCATGAGCATCCTCCAATTCCTCCCAGGGGTGGGAGCCTGGAGCACCAGTGCAAATAACAGATCCTCACTGTGCAGATGGACCTGAATACAGCTCCAGAGCAGAGCCGAAAATAGCAGCACTGTGGTGAGCATCCAGCACCACAAATAATGTCAGTTATTTGTAAATTCTGGCAATAGTGAGGACTTGTGTTTGCCAAAGCTGGGGGATGGGCACTGCAAAGACAGAGGTATGATAGAAGGGCTTGAATGGGGCTTGGGTCAGTCCCGCCTTTGATTTCCAGCTCTTCTCAGATGACTCGGAAAAATCAATTCCTTTCCGTATTTCCTTTTCAACCTCCATTTTCCTCAAGGGCTCACGCAGATTTATAAGCTCCTTGGTCTGTGCTCTCACAGAAAGCATCAGCAAGAGGGAGAGGACTGGAACATCACCGCGTCTGAAGGTGCTGATCCTCCACTCCGCAGCCGACTGGCATTGAGCAGAACAGAGATCTTTACACCCTGAATTTTGGTGCTACCAGCAGGTGCTAATGCAGAGCTGCCCAAAGGCAGATGAAATCCTGCTGTAAAGACCCAGTAGATGCAAACCTCTGAAGGCAGTGCAAAGCTACACTTCTGACATAATGTTTTCTTGCAAGCCTTTGTGTCAAGGAAGGGTCGTCTTAAGTGCTCAGATTTTTTTCTCTTAGACTGATGGCTGGGTTCTGCTAACACAGAAAATTGCAGGTTCTGTGTTGTTATTCATCTAGAAGGTCACAGCTCTTCTGACCTGATTTTTCTCAAATCCCAAACCATCCTGCTGAGTGTTAAAATGGCAAATAATAACTGTGGTAGATTGTGAGCAGAGTTTTAAACCCAGTTTAGAAATACATATACCACCTAAATAATAGCCCTTACTTGGCAATGTGTCTTGCTTACGTGGCTTGCAGCAGGCAACCGTTTAATTAGGATAATTTGGTGGGAAAGGGAGAGCTCTCCAACTGTGGGGGATGCCCTAGACCACGGCGGGGTGCTGGCCTTCACCAGCGTTGAAGCAGAGCAGCTTCGCCTGCATTTCACTCACCATTTGGCCGGTGTTTGCTGCTCAGATCCCTTTCTGCATGTGATAAGAGTGGCACAGGGGCATCTGTTTGTTTGAAACTTCCCCTAATAAACAAGATGAATTTCAAGCTGTCAAGGTCACATCCGGATCTGGGTCTGCACCTTCACAGATTGCTTTAGACCTGACAACGTAAATTTTAGCCCTGTCTCAGAGAAACATGCTTCTAAGCTCCCTGGGTGCTCACGTACTTGCAGACATCTCTTTAGGCCACAGACTATCAGGTCTAGCAGAAGAGGACCCTCAGGAGATCATGCTGTGCGTGTCCCTCTCTCTGTCACCCTGTCCTTTTTCCGATGCTCTCTCCAGCCAGCCATGCAGGCTCCTTTCTCTTCCTTCTTACTACTCTTTTTGTCCCCGGGAGTCGCTAATCTTGCTGTTTATCCCTCTAGAACATCTCCACAGTAATCCCGTTTTCCTCGGTCGCTGCTGTTTGTAATCCAAACGCTTTGCCATGCAACTTGGTGCCCAAACGGTGAGCAGAGGAGTGTTGGAGCTGAAGATAAGGGGCAGCTCCAGCCTCCATGAGGTCCTTATCCTTATGCAGAACAGTCAAAGATGAGCATTTCTCTTTTCATAAACCACCTCCTTATTGAATGCAAGCATCTTGCCTTCACCATCAGCGTGCTTTGCAGTGCCCCCTCCATCTGCAGCCTCGTGCTCCTGCCTGCCTCACACCTCGCTGCCTTCCCCCCATGGTCCAGCCCCTGCCTGCGTTTCTTCGGAGGCTGCCTGGGTGTCTTTAGCTGCTCATCTATCCATCTGTCCCCACTGTTATGCCTTAATAAATATCTTTGGCTCCAGATGAGATTCCAGATGTGATCTGCCCCAAGTTTGAGGGGGAAAGAGGGTGTATAAGTGAGACGCTGTCCTCCCTTGAGCACCCTCAGCTTGCGGTGGACAGGGGGGATGGGAGAGCAGGAAGACAGCAAAGTCAGGCATTAAAAATAGGGATAAATACCAATAAATGTCTAGGCTTAGAAATAATAAATGTTTCAGAGGGCAGACTCAGCCCTGGCTGTGCATCCCGTGTGGCGTGTCGCCCGGCACTGGTCAGAGAGGAGCCATTGGGTTGGGTGGTCCTGTCTGAAGAAGACAACAGAAATTCCTGCTAGATGGGGATACAGAGACATGCTGAGTCTCTTTACTCAGGTGACGAGACAGCGAAGTGGGACGCTCCTTAGCCTGCCCGTGTTGTACGAGATAGATTACCTCCTCTGGGGTCTGGGCGCTCTGCCTGGTGCCCCAAAGCACTTGGGGGCATCTGCGTGGGGCTGCCAGGGGACCCTCTCTCCCTTTACCTATTGGCAACGTTAATTACAGAATTAACTGGCAGGAAATCCCTGCTAAGGAGGCTGCAGTAGCCTTTTTAGGGTGAGATCTCGTGGTAAATAGTTTCCAGAACATCTTCAAACCTTTGAAGTCCTCCCTTCGTTTTGTACTTGCTGATCAGTGCAAACATAATAGCTTCCAGTTCATCCGGTAAAATAATAACATTCCCAGGTGGGTCATCGTGAGGAGGTCTTCAAAGGAGATGAGGATGTGGGATGTTGTTCCGTACTCACCCCGGAGGGGACCACCCTCCACGTTCAGCCCTCGGGCAGCTGCCCCTGGCCCTGTGCAGCCAGCACCGAGCCTCCCCGCTGTGACCCCGACTCGGTTATTCTCCTTCTCTGTCCTCTGATGAAGCACATAATAGTCTGCGGTCCTGAAGTAAATGCGCTCTGTCGTCCCAAAACGATGAGAACACACGTCACGTTGCTGGAGCCATGCACAACGGCAGTTTTATTATTTTATTATGGAGCAACGTTCCTGCAAACCTGGCGTCTTTCCCAGCCTCTCCTAGAAGTGCCCTACCTGCCTCTTAAAAAATAAGCTTCAAAAACATGCTGTGAAGAGGCACCAGCCTGCTGCTGCACCAGGATTATTCCGAAAGCTTGGGGTTGTTGCTATTTTGCAACTTGGCACTGCAGCTGCCTGCAGCAGGAGCCAACCCGACTCCTGCGGGTACAGCAGGAGAAATCCCGTTCCTGGCTGTGGATGGAGGCTTGGATACCAAGGCTGTGGCTGGATCCTGCTAGATTTCCAGTTCACAGGCACCTGCTCCGCACCTCTGCGGCTTTTTGAGTGCAGGGAAATGGATTTTGGTGTGAAATACTCTTGGGAGAAGCTTTGGGCTGCAGTATTAGGGGCTGCTTGGTTTGCAGTAGGTGGGATCCTGAATTTTGATGTCTTCCTGGAGGAGACCTGCCCTTGGTCCATCCAGCTCCAAGGAGGAGCTCCGGGCTTGGCCAACGGTTGTTTGGGACCACCGGTGGGTCTCGCTGTGCTCCCCAGATGCTGCCGTGCCGTGCCAGCTTCCCTCGGCGTGCCGGGGATGCAGGCGGTCCAGCGTGCCGTGACCACTGTGACACCAGGATGCAGCAGCACCTGCCCGAAATGGTTTCTCCTTCTGGTGTTACAAGCAACGCGCAAAATCCGTGCTGTGTAAGGATTAGAAAAAACATTCATTTTTCTTTGCTTTTCCATTTCCTTGCTGTGTTGTTTGATACAGCTTGATGTTTATCCTACCTGTAGTGAATTCACCACCTTTATAGATTGCGTGAGCTGTTCCTGCACATGCCACAGGAGCACAGGAGAAGCAGGAAAATGATACTTGAAAATGGGGGGGGGGGGGGGGAGGAAGCATGGGAG
>JAVKLA010000074.1:81027547-81051334 GCA_034782735.1 Sagittarius serpentarius
AGTGCAAGCCTTGGACTTGAAACTATTTCTGTTGTTAAATTAATTCCGTTATATTGTTTTTTAAAGAGATACAGTGGTTCTTCAGTTCAGAAAGGGCTATGCTGAATCCACAGCATATTGTCATGAAGATGTGTCATCTTAATTAGAACTAATTAGTATGCTTCTGCTCTTGGTTTTTCTGTCTTGTTGAAGCTACATAAATGGTTAAATTCTTGTGCTAAAGCCCATGCCTTGCATAGGTGACAGCTGGAAGTGCTCGAGCTCTCCATCCTGGCACGGCTGCTGCCCTCGTGTAAGTCTTGGCATCACGAGTAAGAGCTGAGCCTGTACCTAACGCAGGTTTAGGTGGATCCCATGGCTGCGCCGGCAGCGGCACCATCCCGGCTCCCAAAGCTGTGGTGATATTTCTCCGCAGGACTTGATAGTCCGCAGGACTGTAGTTATTTCCTCCAGGTGGTAGAACAGGAGCTTATCTTACGTATTTTGTAAAAATAAAGATCTAGCCCATGGTTTTGGCCACTGTGGAGGCAGAGCAGACATAGGTGTTGGGGCTGGATAAGCCGCTCAGGACTGGGGTCCCGTGCTGCCCTGCCAGGGAGCACCCCCAGCCACTCCTGACAGACAACCTCGGGCCAGGTCAGAAAAGTCTTGATTTTCGAAGAGGGAAGAGGAGGGATGACCCAGAGCCCAGTAGCGGAACGCCATGGCAAGCAAGGGGGGGCGTCCCACTGTATGGTCCACGGGTCGGTGGGATGGAAAGAAAGCTGCTCCTCTCCATGGGTCCTTCCTGGGCTTGGTGGTGGGTTATTCAGTTGATGAAAGCGGGGGGACAACAGTCAAATACACAGTGATGAGTAACAGAAGAAGGAAGCACAATGAAAAGCGCTGCTAATTAGTTACCACCAGTAACCTCACATGGCAGGGGAGGGGTGAAGATATGTCCAAAAAGTTCAGTGAGTTTTTGCAGGGAATTTTCTCCAATACGTTAGAGATGCCTGGGGAAGAAAAGGTTTGGCTCGTTGCAACATATAGATATTTGCAGTATATTGCTCATACATTTTGCATGGTGCACACACCCCCGAGAACTCAAATCTGTCTTGCTGTCAGAGAGGAGAAACGTATGAACCGAGCGTTAAATCTGTAAGGAGAGTGGCATTCCTTTGCTGGGAAAGGGAAGAAATTGCTCCAGCCAAGAATTGCCCTAGATCACTATCCCCAAAGTTTATTTTCTTAGGATTGTCCAATAACCACCAGCGTCTCCATTGTTGGGAATAATTGCAGTAGCTGAAAAGCGGCAGTCTGATCGGATAACGCCTGGGAGCTTTTGCGCTGGCTCTGATTCAGCAGCATTAGCAAAAATATAACAGCGTTAAATGAAACTTCTCAGCTAATCAGTCTCCATTACAACTTACCTTAAGAAGACCAAAATTAAAGTGTTCTTTTAAAAGCAAACCCTTTATGATTAAAAACTTGACAACTTAAACGTTTGAAAACTGGAACGAAAACGTGCATTGGGGGAAGAGGAGCATTAAAAACCTTGTGATGGTGCACAAAGAAATTCCCGCGGTGCCGTGGGAGGAGAGGTGGGTGGGATGGCATATCCGCCGCTGTGGGGGGATGCTCGGAGACACCGGCCCTTGTGTCTCGGGAAGCTAGAAGGGTAAAGAGTCCTGTTGGCATCTTTGCTCCAGCCCTTTTCATCACGAGCAATAAAGAGCAAAAAAGGAATTAGGAGTAAGAGCTAAAAAAAAAATTGAGACCTGGTTGCATCATTTGTGATGGGAGAATTGTGGTTATATTGCAACTGAAAGCAGTTTATGAAACTGTATCAGTTAGGATGGAGTTTTTGGCTGAGTTTTTGTGCTCTTACTGCATTTTAATAGCCTCCAAATGTTTCATGGCATTTAAGTGCAATGCAACATTCTAACTTCATTTATTTTGCCTTTTCTACTGTGTTTCAATCTACCTTGTTCTGTTAATGCGTTATATTAATATAGAAAATACCACTTATGCATACTGCAACATTATCCTGACGAAATAACCATTCATGTCCAACCCCGGCATGGCACCCGCGCATCCGGAGCTTGGCCGGCAAGCTAAGGCGGCGGGTGCTGGGACATCCCTCACGATGCCAGCGTTATTTACAGGCTTGAACGCATCCCCTTGATTTCAGCGGGAGCTGCTGAGCGCTTGGCACTTGTGTTAAATCTCCCGGGTGAGTTCAGGAACGGGAGGGCTGTAGTGCAAAGAGACGACGGCACTCGGTCTTTGTCCCATGGGGTGCTGCTGGGGGCATCTCCTTTAAAACCAGGTCAAGCATCCCAAGCAGCCATCCTCCCTGTAAGCAAAGTAGGACGGAGGATGAGGACCTGCCCCACGCCACCCGGCTGCCGGAGGCGATGCTGGGGCCCCAGCGGCTGGGTGGCAAGGGAGGGAGGCGATTTATTAGGCAAGACTCAGGCTCAGTGCAGAAAGGGCAGGGTTTCCTAGCTCCGCATCAGCTAGCTAGTCCCCAAAAGGGCTTTCCCACTTATCCCGTGGCGTCTTATTTTCAAGAGTCTTGGCTAGGAGCCCTTGTGCGGCTGTGTTACCCACTCAGTGACGCTTTAAGACATCTGCTGGTCCAGGAGGCTTTCCTTCCATGTGGTGGTGATGTTCCTCCCTAAATCTGTTTTTCTTTATTACGAGATCCCGCATCTCACCCCTGTGAGATGCTGCATGGGCTTGTCCGCGGTTCCCAGCACATGCCCCAAACCGAAGCGGGGTTTGCTGCAGCAGCATCCAGAGGATGCAGGCGGGGTGAACTCACCTGGCTTCTGTGCGAGGCCGGATCCTGCTGAGCGCTGCTCGCTTGGGAGCCCTGTGTGCTCCCCTTGCCACCTCTGCTCCAGCTTGCGTCCCCGCCGGTGCTCGCTGGGCTGACCCACAGGCATCTGCTCTTGCGTGGGCTCCCCTGGGAGCTCCCGTCCTTTAAAAATTCTTTTTCAGCGTCAGCGCTGGGAGTTGGATCCATGGGAATTCAGCAGTACATAGCTTGCTGTTAGCAGCGGTTTAGGTAGCTATGGAGGGACTGTAAATACAGGATTAGCTAGGGATGGAATCAGGAAAACATTGCAAACTGGTAACATTTGGAAATCGAAGTACTGTGCTTGGGGTACTGAGCTGGGAAAGGCTTCCTTCACACACGGATGGCTTATAGCTGGGACCCAGCAAAGTACTTAAATAATGTTTGACTTCCAGAATGTCTCAGATGGTGGAACTGGGATTTGTGTAATACATCTAAGTCCTCTAACAGTAACCTGAAATTTCTTTTGCAAGTATGAGCTGCAAATCTGTGCTATTAAAGCCATGTGTCCTTTGCAGAAGATGCTTCAATACCACGGTGACAAACAACAAAGAAGTTTTTGGGGAGCAGCAAGTGCTTTGCCTTCTGGAGCACCGAAGCGTCGGTGTTTCTGGTGGTGTGTGTCTCACCTCTTTGCTTCCTGCAAGATACACAACTGCAGCCTGCCACAGACGCAGCACAAACGTGGTGGGCAGGTTTCTCTGCAGGATCTGATGGTGGGGCCACGGTGGGCAGTGAGGGCTGACCGGGGAGGAGCGGAGGAGCTCTCTTGCAAGGTTGCTGACATCTCTATCTCTGCTTTTTCAGGGTTACCTTTCCGAAGGCTTAGTAACAAAATGGTATCGCTCCCCCCGCCTCCTCCTCTCGCCAAACAACTACACCAAAGCCATCGATATGTGGGCGGCCGGCTGCATCCTGGCTGAGATGCTGACGGGAAGGATGCTCTTCGCTGGTAGGTTTCTGGTTCCCGTTGGTTAATTTTTTTCTCCTTCCCTCCTTCCTTGCTACCCAATTCAAAGGCTTTTTAGCATGGCAGAGGGAATTTCCCCTCTCCTTGCCAGCCAAGGCAACGCTTGTAGCGTCGCTACAGGGATCCTACAGTTGGCTATTCGATGTGAGAGCTGTCTCCAGAACAAACTTCCCTGGCACAGCCTCTGCTATTAGAGGGTCCCTTGGGTGGTGCAAACTTCCCTGATACAAGCAGGCCCTTGGGGACAGAGAAGAGTTACCGTCTTAATTTTCACTCAGCCTTCTTGTGCTTGCCTGGGAAGGACACACGGTGGTGTGGATGTGCTGGCACCCAGTGGGAAGCCACCGGCCGATGGGGTGTCTGAGGCTGGCCGGGGTCAACGGTGCCTCTGTGCCGAGCCTTGCTGGGCAGGGATGGTCTGCTGCTGAAAGCAAAACCCCAAACAAAGAACAGTTCTGATGAAACAACAAACCCTTTTTCTGCTTCTGGGTTTCCAACAGAAAATAAGACCTTTTCGTTGGGAGGGAGGATGCTAACAAATATATCATAGGCTGGAGTATTAAGGACAGGAGATAATGTGGCCCTGTCCCAAGAGGTTTGTGCTCTATGCTGTGGATTTGAATTGTGATTGGTGTCTTGAAGGTATTTTTTTCATTTGAGGGAAGACATTTGAATGCCACTACCCATTTTCAGCCATTTTCAGGGTTTTCCTATAAGCGGGTATTGGAGTTGTAGAGGTGTAGTGCAAGGAGAAGACGACAAAAAAAGCACCGGCAAGGAGTGCAAAATTATCAGTGCAGCGTTTGAAGCTCAACTCTGATGTTCTTAAGCAAATCTTTATTTAATACAATTCCAAAAATGCTACTGTCAGGAGCAGAGCTGTGCTTCCCAAGCTGGAACGCGGAGCTGTTCGTTCAGGAAGGAAGCAGCCGCTCTCTGCCTGTTGAAGAAGCTGCCTCCCTGCCCAAGGTCTGCAGAAATGCTCCTTCTTTGTTGTCTCTCCATCACCCATTAGTATTTTGAATGACAAGGTTTAACGCATTTCGTGAGCAGCTGTTCGCAGAGTTGTGTAAATAAATAATTAGACCCATTAATAATGGAGAAGGACGTTTTCTTCACAAATATTTCAGCGCACCACAGAGCTCCGCAGCCGGTGCTTGATTGCAGCTGCTCTGTCACTGCCTCCCCGCTCCCGCTTGCAGCTTCCCTATTTCTTTTGTGTGAAAGCTGAAAATTAAGCAGTCGGTATCATTTCGGAGAGTTCATTAAAATTGCCACCTTCTCCTTCCTTCCTCTTGTCCTCGGTCTCTCGTCCCCCAAATTTTCAAGTCCAGAGACTTCAACTCTGAAAATTAAGCATCAGACCTGGCTGCTCCTGCCACATCCTCAGGATATATTCCAGGAGCGGGGACATCTCCACGTGCCGCTTGTCCCTGCAGGCGCAGGGCATTTTCTGGTCTCGCTGAGAGATGCTGCACGGGAGTGAGCTCCCGAGGCAGCTCTGCTAACCGCCTCCCCTTGCCGAGCCATGGTTTGCACCGTGGAAGGGTCTCCAAGCTTTTTGGGTGGAACCAAACTGGACGATGCCTTTCCAGGGCAGAGCTATGGCTGTGCCAGTCCAGGGCACCGGACCCAGACTAGTCCCAGGTAACCCAGAGCAGCAGAAGCAAACCCCAGCGCAGGTGACAGGGTCCTGGACCTGCAGGAGTTACACCAGACCAGAGCAATGCCCGGCCTCGTATTAAACTGGGTGTAGCTGGAGCCCCAGGGAAATCCTTTTGGACTCTGAAGTCAATCTCTCTTTTCCTGTACGTGCTTCTCATGTCAAACAGCAAAACAAGACTGGCTTGTCCAGATTCTTCTCTGGCCACCCCCATCAGAGCACCCAAGCACTCATCTGTATCCTCGTTTTCCAAACTGTGCTTGACCCCTCTCTCAGCCCCCAGCTTGGTTTTCATGCTGTTCGTGGACCCCAGGGGTAGAAGCTACATTGGCTGACACCAACAGTCAACCGCCTAGGTATCCGAGCTGGTCCCTAAAGCTCCGTTCGTGGTCAAGGCAGAGGCAAAGGCAGCTCCGGGATGTGATTCATCTGGCCTCTGGTAGCTGTCTGCCTTCAGCTGAGATTGTGCCTTGGAAGTATTTATTTTTCCACTACTGCTCATAAAGAGCATCTGGAGAACAAGCTGAAGTGCCATGCTGGTGTTGCACGTGGCTACCGGTGACGTCAATTCTGTCCCGGCTGCCCAGGACAGATGCCCTAGAGCAGCCGTACGGGAACCTACTTTGCCTGTTGGCTCCTGAGAGTCCACAGCAGGTTAGAGATCAGGAGATGGGATTTGGCAGATCACAGACTGGGCTCAGGCGGACAAGTGCTGCGAGCATCCCTGCTTCTCTGCTTTCTAGCCCTATGCAATCACTTAATAAGCCCCCAGATGATGGCAGGATACTTAGTTAATGGGTGGGGATCAAAACCGAAGCTCAAAATACATGTTCCTTTTGGGTTGCTTTAAAAATAGTCTGTAGAGTTGTTACAGGGCACTGTGCCTCGTTTTCCTGGCCTCCTCCTACACCAGTAAGCAAAGAAGAGCCGGGGTGGGAGCCTGGCAGTGGGGCAGGGTGTCCGTGGTGTCCCATGCCATGTACCAGCTTTCATCTGCTGGTGTCCGAAGAGAAGGAGGATAAAACCCAACCACTCAGAACAGCTAAAACTGGCAAACACGTGCAGGACAGCATGGGTTCATCTTTGCTTTTCCTTTTCTCCTCTTTGCTTGGGAGAAGGAGTTTGCCCCCAGCCAGCTGCAGTCCCCATTGCTGCAGGACGAGACTTTCAGAGAGTCCTGGGTCACTGGCAAACACCTTGTGGGAAATAACAGCGATGTAGTTCCCAGAAAGTTGCAAACCTCCAGTAATTGCCTTACACTGGATAAATTGTTTTTTGAGTATGCGTCAGCAGCACAATTTAAATTGAGTGCTTAGCATAAATCAATATAATTAACTCAGTAGTTTATCTGGGGTGCTTAAGCAACGCAGTTAAATTAAGGTGATCGGTTGTTAGGAATAGATGTCACTCACTGCTTTCATTCTCCTACACAAGTTAATGAGCACCCAGCAGAGAGGGACCCCCAGCCCTCTTGCCCTCCCTGCAGCCCCATTTCTGGGCGGTGCGGCGGCAGGAGCAGCTTTGGGTTTGGCAGAGCCCCGGGAGAGCACAGGAAATTTGGCTAACCCGAAGCACACAGGAGCGTAGCATGTCTCCAGCAGCTAAAATCTGGTTCGCAAGCCTTTAGAGAGCTCCCCACGATGAGCAGCATGGAAAACAGGGAAGAGCATCCGTAACCGAGCGCCTATGGCTCCCTCCAGTGACTTTTCCAACCTCTGCTGCCGAAGTGTATCTGAAAGCGTCGCCAGTGGAAGCAAGAGAAAATAGCAGAAAAAGAAAAGCTGCCTGTCCTTGCAGATCTCCGTGGGGTTCACCAGTGGGGCTGTGCCCATGACCAAGAGCTAGGAGGTGGCGCGGTGGCTTTTCCCGTGGGATCGGTGCTTGCTCCCAGAGGATTCGCTAGCAGGGCTTGGGTGTTCACCCGGGACTTGGTTGCAAGCCCGAGGAAGGACTCCCTTTTCCAAGATACGATGCAGAGCTACTCGTGCTCTCCTCGGGTAACGACAGCACATTGCATTTGTTCTGTCTGTAGTTTTGTGGTTTTCTTTTCAGGAATTAATGCCTCCAGAAGGTCCCTAGGAATTACATAAATAGAGGATAATGGTGGAGAATTGGGTGCCCGAGAGCCACGATTCAAGGCTTCCAGCGTTGCATTAGCAGCTCCTTTGCGTGACTAAACACGGTGCCTTTTGGCCGCCAGGTACCTTCAGTGAGCAGTGGCTGGAGCCGCACTGAGAGGAGAACAGCCGCGAAGCCTTTGTGACTTTTAATACGGTGTAATTTTGATCACCGTTTGGGAAGTAGCCTGACTAACAAGGTGTTTGTTTCCTGATGGTCTTCTTTAGTTCCTCCTGGAGCCATGCTGCGAACCTCTAGATGACCTAAAATTAGTTTTTCTATAGGAAAGTAAATTAATTTGCCCAGGATTGATATTAGGAGGGTGTCCCTCTGTCTTTTTTGCTTTTCCTATTGCTCTGTCATCTTCTGAGGCTTTGTTCTGAGCCGGACGTGTGGTGTGACGGTGACCAGCTGTGCTCATGTCAATGTTGCTTTGGGGTTGTCTCAAGTTCACTGCCGTGTCCTGGCTCGGAGCGCTGCCGTTCAGGATGAAAGTGGCCACAACTGCATTGGACCAAACCTTGCTGGAGTCATGAGGCCGTGATGGATGGAGACCCTTTCCCAACCTCGGCGTTTGGACCTACCCTTGCCCGGGGGAGTGTGTTTGGGGTCAGCTCCATGGATGTGAGTCTGGAAACCTGCTGCAGACCCCCAGGGAGCTCTGGGCTGGGGAGGGCAGCCCCTGCGAGGTGCCAGGGACCTCCAAAGGGACGGGGTTGCCTGCGGGCATGAAGCCAGCAATGGTCTCCACCATCCCCTAGGAGCTGGCCTCTCCACCCTCCCTGCAGACTGATGAGAAGTGCTGTGCCGTAAATAAGGTTCGCTCCTCTTGCTGTGGATCAGCTGGGCGCTGCTTGCCAGCGAAGCAGCCTGAAATCCATGACTTGGTCAGCAGGGCCTTAGTAGCCCAAAAATCCCCTTTGGTTTGTCCGCCCCAGCCAGCTTCCTGTCTTAATGGATAGTCCTGCCCCTAATGACAGAATATTTATAACCAGTGTTCCTGGCAGAAAGAAAATCAATAGTGTGACTCAGTATTTCTGCCAGGCTGCTTCTCTGTACACGTAGGAAGCTGGGAATCAGCCGCGGAGCTCTTGGTCACATCCGATAGTGTGCTAAAGAATGGGTTTAACGTTCATTAACGAGGCGGTTGGCTCCGCTCCTCTGGCACTGCTGCTTCTCTCCTCTCACTGACTGGTAGCCAGTCCTAAGCAGGGGGTTAGGGATGCATGGATAAATACGTCCTGAAGGAAAAGGATAAAAAATACATGATTGCTCATGGCAGTTGTGGGGATCGTCACCATCAGAGCTTTGGCTTGGTGGCCAGCAGCCAGCAGGAGCCGGTCAGAAAACGCCTTTCCCATCAGGAGAGTGCAGAGGTCGGGCACCTGCATTCATTTAAAGATGAAGTTTTGGGACCCCTGGAGCTGGGTTCACGATCTTCTTGTTATCGTTGGGGTTGTGGCAGCACTTTTTGTCGCCACTGCACAGAGGAGCTTTGCTTCTCGGCGTAGCTCAGCGCGTGGCAGGGACAGGTGGTGACAGCGCTGGGCAGTGCCCTGCCCAGCCGCAGCAATGTGAGCTGGGATGCTTCATGTGGGGTTGTGAACGAACCCAGCCATGGCATTGCTTAAAGAGAGCTGTCAGTTTTGAGGCCGTTAGAGCCGATATTCATCTCCGTCCATCGCGCCTGATGAAGCCCACCGATGGATAATAGCTCCCACCTCCCTGATTTCGGCTGGGTACAGTTTTTGCTCCGCCTGACAGCCTCAGGGTGATATGCCAGGAGGGCAAATCGTCTAGGTTAACTCTTTCACTCTTAAAATGAGGTGACCCAGCTGGGAGTCCCACCGACATAAGTGGGAGAGGGAGGTATAGGGGCTTTGGGGGCTGCACGGCCTGCGTGTGTGCAGATGGAGGCATCTCAGCTGAAGCTCTGCCTTGGACGTGCCGGAGCCGCCATTCCGTGTGCTGCTGTGTAGAGGGAGAACCAAAAGGCGAGCTCTCAAGCGGGAGACGGGATGGGAACAGCGGGGCGGGGAAGTAACCTGGGGACATCGTTGTACCTGGTTCGTAAGAAGGTGGCGAGGACATTTTCTTCGGAGCAGAGCGGTGGCTAATGCCGGGCAGCATCAGTGCAGAGGGGCTGGTGAGAGATGCGGCGCTGTGGTGACGTGGCTCATTTCAGAGGGGTGGCTGATACTACCACCCCCTCCATTTAACTTCTGGGTCTCATCTCACTGCCTGTTTTCTGCCTGTTTAGGGTGTCACGAGCTGGAACAGATGCAGCTTATTCTGGAGACAATCCCCGTTATCCACGAGGAGGACAAAGAGGAGCTGCTCAAAGTGATGCCCACGTTCATCAACAGCACCTGGGAAGTGAGGAAGCCGCTGCGCAAGCTGCTCCCCGAAGTGGACAGTGAAGGTACCGTAATGCCCGCTGGCTTCAGCAATGTCCTTCTCCTGGGACTTCCCCAGCTGCCGTGTTTTCAGACCTGTTTCCCCAGGGGGTCACAGGAATCATCCTCTCAGTCCAGGTGCATGAGTGCTGGTGAACAGGATTCAGGTATCTGGGGGTTTGCAGTGCATGGTCCCACCTGTAGCTCAACACATCCCCACCGCTGTCCCCCCAGGTCCTGCTCGCCGTCCCACCAGGGAAGGTGTGGGCTGCAGGACAGCACTCATTATGCAGTAGCTTTCTCACAGGTAGCTCATACAGAAATAAGGGTGAAATAGTGTTGCAAGAGTATTCCAAGACACTTTCAAGGTGCATCCTGGCCTTCCTGTGCCTGTTCTTGAGCTGTAAGTGAGGGTTCAGCCCAGAGGTTATTTTCAAGCCTTGTTCATTTTCTTGCTGTGCTTCTTGCGTGAACGCAATTGTATAGTACAAGAAAACAAATGCTTTTACTTCACAGATACATGAACTCTGTGAGACGGTTGCCACAGGCAGAAACATTGTCCCAGTGCTCCGAGGCTTGGACATCACTCTCGTCGGGCTGTCGCAGCCTGCAATGCTCGAATACCACTTCAGCCACTTCCCTCCTTTGTCTAAAGCTTAAAAAAAATCGGCAGCGTGTTGTTGCGAGGGGGCTGCAAACCACAGGCTTTTGGACCTGAACTTTTGCCTGGAGCAGCTTTGTAGGCAGCGAGAGCTTGCAGGGCAGCAGCCAGAGTTGAGCAGTGTGGACCAGGGCACGTCAGCTCTTCTGAGCTCCTTCCAAGGCTTAAACCGGGCTGGTGGAACTGGCCACCTGCTTTTAGGAAGACGTCAAGACCAAGCCTGGCTTGTGTTTGCTGGTGTAACTGTTCATTATAAGACGTCCGCTATATGGGCTTAGCAATACGATACCCATCGGCCCAGGTTACCCAGGGACCGCGTTAGCCTCCAGCAAGCAGGAGTGGATTTATTCCCTGTCGTTACTGCGGGAAGAAAGGTCACCTGCACCCCTTACATAATTCATCGACATTTTCCTGCCTCTCTGACCCATAATATATTGTAATATATAACTCGTATTATATCATTCCACCCACCACGCTTCTTGCCTGCAGTCAGTGACCTTATGAAGCTATTGATTCCTTCCTACTTAATTAGTCCGAGCAGTGAAATAATCTCGTGGGAGACAATCAGATATTGGTTAATGTTTAAGCACTGAGGCAATAGGTATGGCCCGCCCTTTCTGCTGCGTGATTTTGCCCCTAAAGAGACTGTCCCATTCACACAATTACATCTTTAATGGGGATGTTTCTGAAGGTACCATGCAAAAGTTGTAACTGAAGAAAGGCATATTCCTATTTGTATTATCTGAACTCTAGGGGACTCTGCCGTGCACCAAGAATCAACTGAATAAGCAACATCTTTAATGACAGAATTTGATCTTTTCACATAACCTCAGTAAAAGGAATCGTCAAAGAAATCACAACAAACCCTCTACATTTAGATTTAATTCTAGTCATTTTAATTGCGCTTAATTTCCTTCTTTGTCATCATAGAAAGAGTTCATGCTCCAGAGTCTTTCTAAGATAATTTTAGGCACTTGGAATTCTTTAAATATTAATGGATAAAATAGTTTCATAGTGTTGGTCATGCCGAAGACTTTTAAAAATTGCACTTTAAATCTAATCCCACTTCAGTCACACATAAAGATGTGAATCAGTTGTCTGAAACACAATATGCTTCTTAAATGGATCTGGGAGCGTGGAATCAAATCCCGACACCGTCCAAAGGTCTTTCTGGGGTACGAGCTTAGCGTTCTGGCCTGGGATCGCAGCACCGGGTATAACATGTATGTGCCGTCCTGTGGAGGTGTGATGCTCTCACCGTCATTTCTCCTGCCTTGCTAGATGAAGTGACGCCTGCGGGCTGCAGGATTGCTCCACTGCAAGCGCACAGCTCCCATGGCGGGTAAGATGGATGCAGCAAGGACAGAGGTGCCCGTTGTAGATGCACAGGGGATGTGACCTTTAATTCCTTCCTTCCTTCCTTCCTTCCTTACTTTGAGGGGATTTGGTATGGGGGATTCACAAGGCTCATCCTGGAAAGCAAGCTGGTATTGCTTTTGAGGAATTAGTGAGCTTATTTCTCTCTGCTTCACAGCTATTGATTTTCTGGAGAAAATACTGACATTTAACCCTATGGATCGATTAACGGCTGAGATGGGTCTGCAGCATCCTTACATGAGTCCGTATTCCTGCCCCGAGGATGAACCGGTGTCTCAGCATCCGTTCCGGATTGAGGATGAGATTGATGATATTTTACTGATGGAAGCCAACCAGAGCCAGATGTCTAACTGGGACAGGTATGGTACCCAAGGCTGGGCCAGAGACCAGATACTGGCCTAAATTGTTTAGGCAGAACTTGGCTGGTGAGTCTCTGACCTGCTCTTGGTTAGGTTTAGCCACACATGTTCCAGACCCACAAAAAAACACCTGCTTTTCCTTCTTTATGCCGTATCATAATTCAAGCCCAAGCTGGCGCCTTGCTGAAGCCAACGAGAGCTTCATCGTTGATTTCCACGGGGAGCAGATGTTGAGCCTGCACGTTCCGGTTACTGATTATCTTTCTGCTCTTGGTTTTATTCACAGCCTATATTGTCTTCATTGGAGTTACATCTGTTTAAGTGACACTATGGTTCTTCCCTCTGTCCTCTGTCCCTATAATACAAGTTCTAAAATAATGTCATTCTTATACCTTTTGGGGACCGGGCCTGATTTGGAGCTCTGGATTTATTACTTTTCAAGGTGCGTAAGCCCCAGAGGCCACAGATCTGGTGTCTTTTAAAAAATCCTTAATTATGTTGACTTTTAAATGGTTTGCTGAAAGTCACACAGGAATTTTAGAGCAGGTCAAAGCCTTGAGCTGAGGTCTCTCATGTCCTAGGTGATTACCCCAGTTACTAGGCCAGTCCCAGTACCGGAGCAGGTAGGACAAAATAAGCAGCTAAGAATTAACTAGGTTCGCTTTCCTATAGAGCTCCATCCAGCTGAGCGGGGTGAGCTGGCCGAGGATGTCTGCAGCATTGTTCCTTTCTGCACAGCAATGAAACCCCCTTGCCTTCTTAATCCACTATATGTCACCAGCATTGAAAAAAATAATCTGAAGAAATCCCTCGCCTTCACTATTATTAATCTCTCTACCTGGGTGAACAAGTATCAGGGTGGAGGCTCGAGGGGACAACCAGGTAAATTAGATAAAGAGGAGAGCTGGAAGCTTTTCTCAGGATATCTGTCTTCAGTGTATCCCCACAGCTCCAGCATGCCTGCCAGATATAGTCACCAAAGCCGCAGATCAGTTGCTGGAGGTCACCTTGTCACCCTTCTGTCTCTTGGCTTTTCTATTTCTTGGTGTGATGCAAGAAGCTAGGACGTAGACTGTTGGTCCTGCCACCCAGCGGGGGACATCTGCTGTCGGGCCGAGAACTTTGCAGCACAAGCCAAGTGTTTTAGAGAGGGGAAATGATTTTGCCTGTGTGCTGTGGGACACCTGAAGAGCATTTCATTGCCGGGACGTACCTGGGATAACATGTCTTTTAAAGGCAGCTCAGTTGGGAACCGGTAAATTAGATGTCACTTTGAAAACCGTGTCCAAGAATGGGTGTTGTCGGGTAATTGCAATCAAGGGAGTTCGACTGGCTTGAGAAGTTTATCACTTAGCAAGGTGACCCTTGAGGGATGCTCTTGGTCCACAACATCAGAATAAACTGGTGATGTCCAGTCTCAGTGGGGATTTACGCTCATCTTTTTTACTTCTATGGCAACAAACAAGGAGCACTTGCACTGCAGGTAATTGTCTGTGGGCTGAGAGACAGTTTGATTATTAATATTGTTAATCATGTTTTAATCCCAAGTGGAGGGAAGGTGATAAAGGGCTAAATGAAGGGGCCAGTTGGTTTGGTTGTTGGGTTTTTATTCCTACTACTGGTTGTGTCCATGCCGCCTGGGCAAGCCTCAGACTCCGCATAAATTACTCAGCCCCCCTGCCTTTTTTAACACACGAGAAGAAGGTCTCTCATATTAATAAGAACTTAGAGGTCTGTAGGTGAGCAGTATATTAGCAAGAAAAAGGCAAAAATAGCAGCAGCATGCATATCTGTTTGAGCACTGCTGTTTCTAATGAAGCTATTGTCTGCATGTCTAATAGCAGCGTGTCTTTTGCAGGTATCACGTAAGCCTCTCCTCTGATTTGGAATGGAGACACGATAAATACCACGACATGGATGAGGTTCAGCGGGATCCCCGGGCAGGGTCTGAATCCATCGCTGAAGAAGCACAAGTTGATCCACGGAAATATTCACAAAGCAGCTCGGAGAGGTTCTTGGAGCTATCCCACTCGTCCATGGACCGAGTATTTGACGCCGATTGTGGGAAATCGTGTGATTACAAAGTGGGGTCACCTTCCTACTTGGACAAATTGCTGTGGAGAGACAATAAGCCCCATCATTACTCAGAGCCCAAGCTGATTTTAGATTTATCCCACTGGAAAAGAGCAACCATAGCGCCCGCAGCTGAGCTATCGCTGGAAGAAGAGCCATCCAACCTTTTTCTGGAGATTGCTCAGTGGGTGAAGAGCACGCAGGTGGGTCTCGAGTGTCCCAGCCCTCTTCCGGAGATTCAGGAACAGAGCATGCCATCTTCTCCACGCCACCTCCACAAAGAACCCACAGAGGTGAACAGTGAAACAGACCCTGAGTTTGACTTGGATGTCTTCATCTCCAGGGCACTGAAACTTTGCACAAAACCCGAGGATCTTCCAGACAACAAGCTCAATGACATCAACGGGGCCTGCATATCTGAGCACCCCGGTGAGATTGTACAAACAGAGGTGTACCAGAAAGAGCGATGGTGAGGAACCCACACCCGGGAAACCCCGCTGTATCTCCCTGTTCCTCTCCGATAGTGTGGCCGTTGCCCGGGGCTGAGTGGCTTCCATCTGTCATTGAGCATCCGTTTTTTACACTAAACCGAATGCCTTTTTCTGAAAAGGCAAGCACAAACCACATGCCCCTTTTGATGCCTTAGAAATACCTTTAAGGGAATCAAGAGGTGTGAATGAAATACTGAGTTTCTTATACTGCCTTAACACTCTTGCCTTGCAATCTCTGGGACCTGTTTGAAACTTAAATGTACGAGGGAGAGATGACAGTACATGGTAAGTTTACAAACAGAAGTCAGATCAACTTCTTTTCCTTTCTTTTTCTATGGCGTCTTAAAATGACGAGGACAAAATCAGCATTTTCATTGTGGTCAGATACCCTCCTGGTTTGACGGGTTCCCAAAACACCAAACTTTGAGCTCCTCTGAGGCACCCGTGTGAGTACAGGCGGTACGGAGAGAAGCGATGCCAGGCAGTGTCCGTGGTCAGCCGTCAGTCAGCAGAGAATGGAACTAGAGGTAGAGTTTGGCCATCAGACAGAAAATAACTCTTCAGGAATGTTAATGGGGAAGGAATTTGACCTACAAAATATAGGCCGCTTGGGATTTTGTTTTATTTTTTCTGATTGGAAGACAACATTTTTGCTAAGTGCGTTCTCCTTGTTTGGTTCCTCGCACATAAATTCTCCCTTCTGTTGCACGGGGTAGATCTGAGCTCTCCGAAGACTTGGGAGGCCCCATGCGCTACGTTTCAGTGTAACAACCTGGTGCTGCGAGTCCTGTCTCGGGCAGCTGCCCAACAGACCAGCCAATTCTGGTGGTAAGGGCTGGTCAGGAGTCGAGAGCTAGAAACAGGGCATCTCTCGGTGCGATGCTGCCTGGCACCACCAGCGACACAGACTCGGCAAGGGCACCCACCTTTGCGAATAAAAAAAGGAATGAAAGTACTACTGTTTTACCTTCTGACAAAGATGTTGTGAAGAAAACAACAGTTCCTGTGGCATTAGATTTGTAACTGGCCACTTTGCTTCCAGCTTCTTTGGAAGATGCTGGTGTCAGCAGGCAACTGAGCACGGTTTGTAAATAGACAAAACCACAACTGATCTACTGTAACTTCTGTTTTCATCCACACTTCTGAGCACCTTAATAATTAATCAGCTAACAAGAGTTTGTACATGGAAGAAATGTTCTATACTTATATTTAATCAAACTCGGCAGTTTTTAAAATGGAAAATCTGTAAATATTGTCATGAAGGCCAATCTCTGCTTTCCTTGCCATCGTGTCAGTGTGCTCTCCAGCACGGCAGCACTACTTTCATTTGTAAAAGAGAAACTACTGTACTTAGTAACTCCAAGGTCCGTAGTTAACGATTGTTCCTGTACGAATTATTTCTATCCTTTTAACAAGCAATCTACTAAATGTTCTGAGGTGTGAGGAAAACTCATGTGAGACTCAGATGATAACTTACAGCAGCATTTACCGTATTAACCCTGGTTTCTGTCCTTGGTGGGATCAGGTACAGGTTTAGCTGTAGGAGAGCTTGTGCTAGGCATTGAGGAGCCCAAAAATTTGTTCTTATTGTGAAGATCTCTCCTTAGGCTGATTGAAATGCCGTTACTCGGGCTGATTAGCAGCATAGGTGTGAAGGCTGCCGGCTGCATGGATGGGATGGGGTGGAAGTCCTGGGGCAGGGGCGGAGAAGGCATCTGGAAGGCAAAGCCGTCGGAGAAGGCATCTGGAAGGCAAAGCCCTTGGGCTCTGCTCTTCGCTTCAAGCGTTTGGACATCCCCCACAATGGTTTGGAAAGGGGAAACAAGGGAGAAACAGAGGGTTGGTTTCCAGTGTGTTGCAGATAATTGATATACCTCAACTAAAGCTCAGCACTTTTACTGGTGGTGGGAGAAATTCAGACGCTGAAGAAGCGGCCACCCCTGCAGTGGAGCGGATCCAAATCCAGCCCCGGCAGCCTACGACTCGCCGCCCATGGTCCCGCTCGGCTTTGCCGTGCGCCCGGCAGCAGCAAAGGCTGGGAACGGGCTTGCCGGCGCTCGGGCGAGTGTGTGCCAAGAGAGGAGGAGGTGGCAGCAGCCGTGGTTGTGTCCCATCGCTCCCTGGTGCCACCCACGAGAAGAGGAGCAGATAACGCCCAGACTCTGATGGGAGATGCACAAACACTGCAGCCAGAGGCATCAACTGAAAATTAGGTGTTTGGGAGCCGACGGAGTTTAAACCTGAAGGATAAGATCAGCAATGTGAGAGCTGACTTTTAAAACTCTCTTCTGACAGATGCAGCAGCTATTTTCTGCCATTGGGTTAAACGCGGAGACACGCTGACATGTGAAATCAGCAGCGATCAAACCACGCCAGCGTTTCCTTGGCGGACATCAGTCGCCACGTCCTCTGAAACCAGAAGCCATTTTCCGTGGGTTCTTACATTTGGGCTGAACGTCTTCACCAGAGGCATACGGGACTATTTATTATGGCCATGAAAGTAACAGTTTTGCTTTTGAATATTTTCTTCTAAGGAGGAGTGGGAGCTTGAGGGCCCACAGTTAAAGTGTAATATTAACTTCACAAGAAGCAAACGGAGTGCATAGCTGCTGCTCCAGGTTATCCATCTCGGTTTGTGACCTGTTATTTAATGTTGTTCCAAAACCTCGATGTCACATGCTGGGAAAGGGGGGGGGGGGGGCAGGGAACAAGAGGGGTGGCTTTAATTTGTTACCCGAGTGTGCTCAGCTGATCACAAGCCAGATTTATTTCTCATCTACAACAATAAAATTTAAGGCCTGAGCCTTCCTTGCTTGGTAGTGTGTAATTATTTTGCTTACAAGGGGACTTGAAATGTTTATTCCAGTACTCGTGTCTAGGTTTCTTCTGCAAATCAGAGAATCATAGACTCGTTTAGGTTGGAAAAGACCTTTAAGAATGATCACGAGCACCTGCATTTGCGCATGCGTTGCATGAATATTTGCATTCTGGGGTTATATGGTGTTGGGTGGCTTTTCACCGAGCTTCACTTTGGCTGGTGCCGGTCGTCTGAGTGCTCGGGGTCATGGGGAGGGAATTCAGACCTCGTCACCAACACGGTGACTTCTGCAAACTGCTTCTTGCAGTTGTTTGAAGAATCGTTTCAGTGCAAGGTTAACCATCAGGTATTTCAATAAATTGGCATGTGCTATTTATTTGAAAAAAGAAAAAAGGAGCATTGCTATCATTAATAATATAGATGGTGTGATGGGCCACTGAGGCCGCGTGGCAGCGGGATGGGTGGGCACCCTGGATTTAGAGGTGTCCCGGCGTGGGTGTGCTGGGCGGAGGCAGGAGGGTCGGAGGGTGCTCGTCGTGATCTGCGAGGCTCAGGAGCGAGCGATGTGCTCCTGTTTGGTGACGCGGAGAGGCACCGCAATGGCAACGCAAGGGACTTCCCTGGCAGAAGGAGAGGGACTGCAGATGTCTCCAAGGTGAGGAGGACCTCGAGTTTAGAGGCTGGCGTTTAAGCCAGCGATCAGGTATGTAAGTGCCCTTGTGGGTCCCAGCCGTTGCGGCCGGCCTTTTACGTGGTTTTATTTGAAGAAGAACAGAGGGAGCAGCATCCCCCCCGCCCTGAACCTGTGGGAGCTGCTCGTGGTGGCCTCCATGCGAGGGTCCGTCCTTCCGCTACGGCCACCCACCGGCCACAAGCTGGGGACTGGGAATCCGTCAGGCAGACAAGGGTGCAGCTGCCTGCTCGGCTGCTCTTAAAAACACCTTTAAATGTCAGAATGATGCCTCTGACAGCTCAGTTGCTGGCCCGGTGGTTGTTCTTCCCCAGTCACAAATACATGACTATTTTTACTGCGGTTTATTTTTAATCGTGTTGGGATTCAGCAGCTGTTACACCATCACAGAGCTGCATTAACCAGATCTTCAGAGCTTTACCACTTGTCATGAAAAAATCAACTTCAGCTTACTTTTAAATACAGTTTTTAGGGACATGCTGGGAAGTGTCTCCTATGCAAAACACACCTGGATCCCAGCGTAAAACCACAACATAAATGTCGATGAATATTACACGCAGAGCTAATGGAGACCGGACTGCTAATGATCATTTCTGTCCCTTTTAACCCAAGACAAACACCTATTTGAGCAATTTCATGCCACCATCTAACATTCTGGAGGGCTTGCCGTGAGAACAATGTATAATGTGGCATGCAGTCATTTCAGGTCTGAAATGTTCCTTTTTTTCCCCATTGATTGTAAGAGGACTTGAAGAGGACAAACACACCATATGGTGTTTGCTCGTGAATAGCTGCCTTTGACGTTTTCAAAGGCAGAGTTTGATTTTGAAGTAGTACAATACTCGGGTGAATGTAGTCCTCTCAAAGTGCATCTTCACTTTCCGAGACCATGCTCATTTTGAACTGCCATCTGGCCACTGTCGGAGCTGGTTTATAACAATCACTTTGCTAAATTCAGAGAGTAGGATTTTATTTATCAAAAAAAGGACAATCTGTCTTAAAAAGATGACCTTTTCTCGTGAGGGCTTATTCCGTCGGCTCTTGGGCTGCAGCAGAATAGATTGCAACAAAAGGACCTCGAAAGGGTTGCTTTGATTAATCTTGCAGTGCAACTAAGGGGTTTTAGGAAGTCTGTATAAGTTTTTATTAAGCTTTGGAGAGAATATACCCAAGTACATCTTTGTCAGGACAGACTATACCTACAAATACAACTAATTCCTGTGATACATCATTGTTGCATGAAGCGTTTGTGTGTACACTCGGATAATGCCTTGTTTTAAGTTTAAGCAGTATAGAATATTCCTCCCCGAAAACGGCAGTAGATGTAGGTAAGGTGCCTCAAGGTGTGATTTGAACTCTCTGCTTACCCTCTGTGCTTCGGCGCCCATGGGTGAGAACCACTCGGGGCACATCTGATGACCGCTTGGTGCTTGGGCGCTAGCTCTGTCCTCGTGGGAATCCCTACCTAGGTCATACGGGTGACGGGACAAATATCTGGGGCAAAATCTGGGGTAATTAAACAAAGCCTTGATAGTCCAGGCTGCAGAATGGAGCAGGTAAGAATAATGGGTGTGTGGGACTGGCAGAGGGAAGAACTCTGATTTATTTGGAGGTTTTTTTGAAGAATAAGGACCTTCTCATGATACCCTATTTTTATACAGCTCTGCACTAGAAGGACACTTTATAAAACCGACTTGAACAGCCTAAGTCTAGTACCAAGCCTAATGAAAACAGTCCACAGCAGAGCAGCCTGAACCTCGCAGCTTGGCTAAAACCCGCCGTCCCAAACCAGCTGCTAAAAATGCAAAAATCTTCAGACTCAGAGGTGATGAAATTCCCCTGCCAAGCAATACGCTCAGTAAGGGAAGAAAACGGGTTTCAGCCCGAAGCATTTTTTGCTCTGTTCTTGCAAGGGGCCTGTGCTCGTGAGTGGCTGGGTGCCGGGAAGCCACCGGTCATCCAGGTAAGTCCTTCTCTAAAACGCTCAACAGCGTTGCAGGAGGTGGAAGGGGAAAGGAAACATGCCATGTGCATGAACTGGGCTCAGCCAGGCACAGCAGAACTTCTGTGCGTGTGCGCACATATAGAAATGCACGTGTTTCATGTGCTGAATGCCCGGGGGAGCCTCTGGATCCGACCTCTGGATTGGAAAGGTTTGTTTCCATCCTTATGGTTCCATCTTTCCCTCTCATCACAAAGCTCAGCCGCATCTCTTCAGCCCTCTTTGCCTCTGGAGATGTGAATTCCTTCTCCATGATCAGAGCTTCTTGGCACTGTTGTAGGAATAAAAACACCAGGAGCTCGGGATACTGCAAGGCAAATGCACAGAGGATCCAAGCTGCCTGCAAACAAATCGCCTGCTTTTTCAGCTTGCTGATGGTGGTGGATACTTGAGTTAGCCCATCCCTGAGCAGGCATATTTTTAGGAGTTTGTTGAGCCTAACCCTGTTTGTGGATGGGCAGCGTTCACATCCTACCAAGGAAGACTCATCAGCCCCCAAAGCACTCACTGCTGGGGAGGTGGAGACCTTCAACTGGGAAGGTCTCCTCAGGCTCAAGAGTCAGTCGTTTGGCACAGCTGGGAGCGAGGGAGGCTAGGCAAGGCAAGAGGGACGTGGGGACTCCTGCCGTCTGTCCGGTGTAGATAAAACAGTCTCCAGGGAGGTCTAGAAACAAGAGACAACCCTCCTGGAACCAGTTAAAAAGGATTTGGAGGGGCCTCCAGATTTTCCTTGTGTAATCCCATGCAACTGTCAGCTGTGAAAGGAAGGAAGAAGAAAAGCCTCTCTCTCCAGAGAAGATGGTACATGATGGTTATTCATCGCAGGCTGAAAAGGCTGTCACTGCAGCAAAACAAGGCCTTACATTTGAGTGCTTCTGCCACTAATTCAGCATGCTGAGCAGCTGGAGCCCTCCGTGATCCCACCAACCGAGATAGCTCATTATTCTCTCCCTACAAAAGGATGCAGAGAAATTAGCTTTTCTGGCCAAAAGTAGCAGCAAATCAGGGGCTCACGTCACCCGTGCACGGCCCGTGCCGTCTCTCGGCCGTGGCTGCTATACATCTCATCCCGCTGTCTGCTTCTGGAGCTGCAGCCCACCACCCTTCTGAGTGTCGCCAGAGCCGGACGGGCTTTGCCTGGGCTGGGTGAGCTTCTTCGTCCTCTCACGGCAGAGGGACAGGCTGGGCTGGGGACAGAGACAGTGCTGGCACGTGGAGCCGTGCATCTGCAGAGAGCTGGCAGTGGCAGTTTGTTTGTGTGTCACCCCTTAATCCTCAGCCAGGCTGTGCCTCCGCTCAGTCTCTGAAGGAGAAACAAATGGGAAAATGAAGCCAATGGTGGCAAAAATGTCAGCCTGGGAACGGCTGAGCAACAAGCTGAAATAGTTAATCACAGAGCCATTTACAGCGGGGCTGAACAGCAGGAGCCTTAGCTTCTTCCTTTGGCTGTGACTTCTCTGTCTCCAGACTGACACTTCGCACCGACTGAACTGCCTCATTAAACACCAGGCGTGGGCAAGACCTGTTCGTCATCTTTCCACCGGGCGAGGGTCCGTTCCCACAGCAGGCACCTTGTTGCTCTAAATGATCTTCCTCAAATGCACAAACACAGTAGTTGCCAGTAAATGCTAAGATCTTCCATCCTCTCACCTGCCACTTCAGGTTGTTCCCCCAGGAGCTACGTGCTACATGGTGTCTCTGTGCTCCTGCACCTTCAGATGAGCATCCCTGTGCGCATACCCAGTTTCCATTAGCCAGCCCTTACTTCTTGTATAGAATCATAGAATCAATCACAGAATTGCCTAGATTGGAAAAGACCTATAAGATGGTTTGGGTTGGAAGGAACCTTTAAAGATCATCTAGTTCAGGGCAGTGGAGTTATGAGGAGCGGCCGAGTGGCAGCCTGCAGGGAACCCGCCTCCTGGGCAGACACCGAGCCCACACGCCCCGGCTACTGCGGCTCGGTTTCTGGCTGAGGTTCCTGTTGGACCTGCTGAGCTGTTTGCTCCGCAGCAGCCATAAAAGAGCCAGGATCTGCTCTTTGAGGAGCTGGATAGAGAGAGAGGGGGTGGAGGGCGAAACCGTGGGAGATAGGAAGCCACGAGCAGGCAGGTGGAAGAAGCGGAGCCGAGTGGTGGATTCAGGGACTCCCACCAGGTACTGGAGGCCAGTTCGCACCTGGGGTGTCTGGGGTGCAGAACTGCAGCCAGACAAAGAAGGTCTCCTTCGGGAGGATGTCCCCAAGCCAGGGCTGTCGCTCTGGAGGGCAACTCTTTCCCAGCCACTGGGCAGGTGGGAAGAATCGTGTCTCCTGCTGAAAAGACTCTGACTTCAGAGCTGTGCAGCTCTTGGAGCTGTGCGCTAGCTCAGGCGAGGACGGACCGCCCTCTGCAGGGAAGCTGCTAAAAGTGGGGGTCCTGGCCTTTCTAACTCACCACCTGGATTAAACCCTGCAGATCGGCCCCACAGAGGACTCAAACTGGTGACACCACCCAGGGCGAGAGCCCCGCCATGACCTTACACCCTCCAGCAGACTTCCATTTTTAGTCCTCGGGATGTGGGGAAGAGCTGCAGGGCGAGGGTGTACCAGCGGCTGGTGATTTGACATCGAGCTTTTCCCCCTGCAAGGAGAAATAACGGGATCACACCTATTTGGCATATGCGTGAGGAGGGAGGAGCGGCTGTAGGCCTGGGCTTGCAGGGTGGTGAGTGTTCCCCGCCCCTGTGAACGAAGCCAGGAGGTGCTTTGTCTTGCTGAACTGCATCTGGTAGGTTTTTCTGCAGCAAAGTGTTTAAGGATGTTGTGGCCAAGCAGGTCAGCAGCGTCATTTAAGTCAACGGGGATTACTCTGGCGCTTTGTTGCGTGCATGCGTGCGGCTAAGCGCTTTGTTCGCCTGGGTTGGTATTTAAGTAACAGAGGTTAGAACAGAAAAGGAAATTATGCTCTTTCTGGTGACCTGAGTCCACACTGCGCAGGCGCTGAGGCCACCTGGATTGTATCCATGTGTCTAAAAAAACCTATAAATTCCCGTCTTCAGCGTTGAGAGTACGTTCACTGCACCCCCTGACAAAGAAGGCAGAAGGAGGGGGGGACCTCCTCCCGCGTGGGACTGAACTGAGAGGTGTACCTGCTAAATTAGGTGGCTTTTAAAACCCAAGAGGCTCATGCTTTGTAGCAATATTTTAAAAACTATATGTTGGAGACTGCTTTTTCTCTCATAGAGAGAAGCATGTGATCTATTGGGGGAGCTCAAAAAAAGAAGTGCAAATCTTTCTGAACAGTAACCTGATGCCGCCACCAGTTTGCTAGTTAACTCTGCTC
>JAVKLA010000074.1:81051434-81096591 GCA_034782735.1 Sagittarius serpentarius
CCCCCGCCCCACCCCCCCCCCCAGATATTTGCGACCGGGTAATGTATAGCTCACATTCACACAAGTTTATCAGCAGCTGAAAAAGTACAATGTCTTGTCGTTCAGGCTTTTGTATGCAGTGCTGGAAAGTAAGGCCGTATCCAAAAAGCAACACATACAGCTGCTCGCCCTGCGAGTATTCTCCGACGGCTGCCACTCGGGGTCTGCGGCAGCTGTGGGCACCGACCGAGACTGAGGGAAAGTAAAAAACTGACTCTCCTGGGCAAAATCAGGCAGAAAATACACACTGACTGCAGTCCTGCGCGTCCGCTTCCAGGCCTGGCCACACGCTTTCCCTGGGGACTGCTGCGGTGAGGGCTGGCATCTGGAGGCTTTTGCTCCTGACAGCGTCGAACAGCTTCTGCTGGCAGTTTCCCGATTAGGGACTGCCAGCACCTTTTGTCTTCAACTGACTCGGTGAAGGAGCAGCCCTGGGAGTGCATTAAATGAGGGTGTTGAATAACAGCAGGGGTGCAAAGGGACCCCAAAACCCTCCTCGGGACAGAAGGGATTGCTCGAGCCTGCAGGTCAGGCAGCCTAAGCTGAGGTCCTGCAAAGAAAAGGGAGCAAATCCTCCTGAAAGCCATTTCCGAGCACCTGAAGTAGATAAAGGTGATCTGGAACATCCGGCATAGGTTTACGGAGGGTCAACCGTTCCTAACAGCTTTTTGTGATGGCTGCCTGATGGCTTTCTTCTTTCAGCACGCTGCCTTTAGGCCTCTGGCCAGCAGGCTCAGAGCAGAGGTAAGGTCCGTGGCTTCTGCAGCTCTGTGCCATGCCATCCTCTAGCCTCAAGTGCCTTTCAGCAGCAGCTTCATTCAGCCTCAGCCCTCCTGATCCTTGGTTTGAGGAAAATAAGCCTAAACTAGAAAAAAAACTCACTAGCTAAAGAGATGTGAATTTTCAAGAGGCTCAGGTTCCCTCGCTCTCAGAAAAGAGAAAAATCTTGTTTGTGGAAGCTGTCAAGAATCGGAGACTTCCCTTCAGAGCAGTGCTGATGAAATCTTGATGGAGTTAGGTTCTCTGTAATTTGAACTACAGAAGAGCTTCTGAGTAAGTGCCAAATCTCGCTTTACGACAGAGGTTTTTAGGTGGCTCATAACTCTCTATCCGGATCTGTCATAACTAAGATGTCTGACACTGTTCCAAATCCAGATGTCTGCACATTCTGGAAAGTGATACGACGCACAATCGATGTAAAGGATTTATGGCTTTTATTGTTTGAATGAGATACAAAAACTCACCATGTAATTGTTTCTCCTTGATCACATTTCTAATATCAGCCTTCCTCTGCAGGAGGAGTTAGATTTTATGATTCAGCTAGCAATACGTGGCCAGTGAGAGCACATGTCAGATGACTTAAAATGCAGGGGAGTCCAAGGAGGCCATAGATGTAACACTGTGGGTCAGCAGCTACAACACTGCTTCGGCAGAATCCCATGGATTGCTTTGCCTTCGGCAACGTTCAGCAGGCAAACGGTAGCTCCAAGAGCAAAAGCCGTTTGTTTCTCTTTAGCACCAAGCTGGGGCTCTGCTTATCAGCTCGTAGTCTGTTTTGTCACTTCTTTTATAGGAAACTAGGTTGATTTGCACTGGTTAGGATGCTACCCTTTGCTAGCCTTATAGAGAAGTCAGGGTGGAGATGATGATATTGTGCTAACAAGTACAGAAAATTCACTCTTTGGCCTCTCAAGCCAGTACAATTTGGAGAGCTATGAAGGTTAACGCATCCTTTTTGGCAGGTTTCTCTATTATTTTCATCCGTCACTGCCACACAGAGACAAAAGCACACTGTTGTCTTCAGAGAGAGTTTCAAGCCTGAGACACCAGTGTAATTGCCGGGGAGCCCAGGCTGAGAGCATGGTATCCATCAGTTTAAAACCAGAAGCAAGAGTCACCCAGTGTGCGTATGCTGATGGGACTCATCCTTTAACTTTCAGGTCTCACCACTGGCTCTGATCAGCCCCTGTGAGGCCTGTTCTCATTCTGCAGCACACATACACACCGTATTAGATAAGCGAGAGACAGAAAAGCGCTGTATGCTGATTTCAAGGTCTTAAACCCAGATGCAGTGTCACCAAGCCCTTACTGATGGGGTTAAACTCTCCCCTGAGGTGGCTGAGGGACACCTCTTCCCAGCTTAACTGAAGTCAGTTAGGACTTCTAAACGCATAGTGAGTTTAGTGTTAAGGTTTTGGTGCTTTTTATACCCGCTTTGGTCAAATAAAGGCATGACAATCCCAATTTGGTATATACTGAGCGATCAGAAGAGGGCAGTCCTTCCCCTCTGTACTTGCTCTACTTTATGCTTGCATTAACAGTCTCCAAGCCACAAGTTGATGCCGGAGCCTTGTGCCGATACGGTTACGCTGGGTGGGGATGGGGATAGATGCAACCCCTGAATGACATTGCTGCGCCGGAGTAGGGCCCACCGCCAGCACAATTCTATCAACAAAGCTGCACTTTCACCTCACTTGCTATTTTCACTGCGGAGCTGCAAGTATGGAATACCTGCGAGGATTACGTCAGTCCTCAGCCCCCTCCCAGATAACCACATAAAAAAGGGAGGCAGAGCCATAAACCGTTTGAGCCTCGTGATGAACAGGAGTTGGTTACTTCTGCGGTTAAGGGAGACACATTAGAGACAAGGTGTCTCTCCTGAGCCTACATTGCCAGCTTCAGTTCCGGGCCCGTGTCCTTCTGTCCTTCCTCCAAGACGGTTAAGGAGCTCAGCCGCTTGAGAAGAAATACGAGGAACGTGATGTCAAGGAAGATGATCCAGAAGGGCAGAGGTAGGGTGCTGTAGATGATCTCTGGAAGAAAGCCCCCGGTTCCGAGGATGGTGTGGGAAAGGGTCACTGTGTGTCTGCACCAGAGCTGAGAGCTGTGACCGCAGCGCATACAAACCCACCTGGTTTTAATGCAACTAATACAACTGACAGCAGTGGAGAAGAGGAAGGGGTTTACCCTGATTCCCAGCAGAAAAGTAGATTTATTAGGGGATGAAGGCACCAAAAAGGCTGTGGCCTCCCCCTGCGAAGGCCGCTCTGTGTGGTACCTGTGGTCTCTGCCCCGAGTGGAAAGGCAGGAGCTGGGCAGCCTTTCCTTTACAGTGCACTTGCTTCTGGCCCCACCATGGTGGCCAGATTAGCTCCAGTACCGGTAAGTCTGTGCAAACTGCAACCGTACCTTCTACTTACTGAATTAATGGAGCACAAATGAGTAGGGAGAGGACGGTCATTGGTCAGGATAAGTAAAGTTGCGTGGGGGCAGGGTTGGAGGTGGACTGAAGAAACTGAAAACTGATGGAAGCGGAGGAAGAGCCAGAAAAGCAAGACGAAATACCACCTGGTTAGACCTTCTCAGGTTTTGTCACCACGTCCCTGGCTGTTCAGGAGCTCAGCAGAGTAGAAGCAACTGATGATCTGAGGTCAAATGGGTCACTGGCCTAAAAAGAGGCTCCAGATCAAAAGCAGAGAAAGTAAAACGTAAATTAAAAAGCAGCCAATGCCAGACCTGTTAGCCTACAATGACAGTTGTATGTCACTGACAAAGGAATTCATCGGAACTAGGGAGGGACCTGCATCCACGCACGCCAAAGCTCCCTAACTGGGAAGACCTACAGACGCGCATGGCTATATGTCTAAGCAACGTCATCCCTAATTAAGACCGAATTAACAGTGCCACAACATGTCCCCAGGAGCTGGAGCTTTGTCGTCTACACTGTTAAATCGATAGCACAATCCCAGGCATGGTTCTGGATCAGGTCAGCTAGCATTTTCCCAAACAATTGCTGGAGACCGTGTGGGAATTAGCACGCTATTCCCAAAATACAGTCTGCCTGTGAACGTTGGTTTGGATGGTAAAACACTTTAATAGCATCAATGTGGGCTGTTCCCATGTGAGCTGGGGAAGAGTTTGGACACATTTGATTGCAAAAAAGCGACATGAGAAATTTCAAGCAGAATAACTTTAAGAGGTAGAACAAAATTACCAGGCAGAAGTAGAATCAAAATAATGGAAACAATGTAAAGGTAATTAGCAGTGTTGTTGCTATAAAGATGTAAAAGAGGCAAGGTTTGTGGAGAGAAGTAGTATCTTTTAGTGGAATTGGCCTAATAAAAGATACTATTTTTCTTCACAAACCTTGCCTCGAGGTAACGATCATCTTTACTGCCTAGTTCCTGCTATAGTCTCATAACGTGAATGAGAAGAGCCATTAGGGTCATCTCTCTATATGAGGATTAGTCTAAACATATAGTTAAAGCTCAGCACTTTTAAACAGAAATAAAAGAGTAGAAGGTGAAGATGCTAGCTTTTATCAAGCCGCGGAAACTTTCTTCCTGAGAGATGGCTTGTCTGCTAGTCTGTAGTGTAAAAATTTCTGAAATTGGAGATAGATAAAAACCGACATCGCTGTTTAAGTAATTATTTGTTCAGTAGCTGTATACATGTATAGCTACATTATCAGTGTATTTATGGGAGTGACAGTGTAGGTGTTGAGGCAGCACTATGGAGGGAAGGAAAAGAGCCCTGGATCTAGGTGAGTAGAACAGAGAAGTGACTTTTTTTTTTTTTTTTTTTAAATTTACATTAGGAATCAGTGATACAAAAACCAAGAACACCAAGTCCAGCTCTGGTGATGTTGCTTTAAATAGGGTATTTGCAAAACTGGGAATGTTACAGAAGGGAGAGATAAAATTATCTCAAGGATGGGAAACAAAAGTCTTCTGTTTAATTTATCGGACAGACTTGGTTACAATCAGTAAGGTTTATCGTGAGAAAAATGAAACAGGAAGTATCCGACTCTGTGATTTAGCAAAGAGAGACAGAACCGGCAGCAAATGATCAGAAGTCCAGGAAAACTCAAATGAGAGTTACAGCACAGTTTTAGGAGAGTGGAAGTGATTTAAGAAAACCACCTTGGTGTATACCTTCAAACCGCAATGGGATGACTTTTGGGAGATGCATTTTACTTCAGCGCAAACCGGTGGCTTCCTCTGAAGAGGAACCCCAGTAAAAATGCAACGGCCTGTATATGCGGAAAATCTGCGATTATAATCAAAGAGTCTCCTGTTGTGTTAAAAATTTCTGAATGAATTCACGCCCTGTAGCGAGCGAGCTGTGCAACTGCCTGACGGTGCTCCTGTACAGCCGAGGGAGATAGCGGAGCCGTGACTGTTGGCTTTAAGGGGTTGAGGAATGCCAAGGGCTCCCAGTTGTTCTCTTGGCAACAGCAAAGCAACAACATCACATGCGCCAAAAGAAACTCTTCTGTGTTGAGGACCAAATATGGTGATAAAAGTCCTCGGGAGGAGGAAGAAAAAACTGCTTCTCTTGTTCTATAGCACAGGCTGGTTGCATGCATTAGCTATAAACGTAACAGTCACTCGGTGGCTATGTAGTAGCATGAGATGAAGAACAGGCTTGAGAAAGCAGGGTCCCACTCTACATGGGATTGCTGTCCATATAGATCAGACGTAAAGCTCCCCGATGGCTTAGGCCAAGTTTGCGTCATCATGACACATGCTGTAGCATGACAAATCGCTTCAGGATGCTGCTGCCCACCTGTACAAGACTGGGGTTGTGTTAAGGCAGGGAGTGTGGCACAGACCTCCCCTCCACAACGATGTGTAGCTTAAAAAAGCTTTGGTGGATCCAAGTCTGGATTTGAGAACGAATGTAACTGACGTGAGAGGGCTGCTGGGAGAAAACACTGGTGCAAAAGTAGTGGGTGTGCTGTCTAGAAACGAAAGCTCTTCCTCCCATTAAAAATTGTTGCTGGGAGTTTCAGACCCTGCAGCCCTGCCAAATCCCATTCCCTGGGGTGGAGGTTTTTCTCTTCTGGGACTAATTACAACACAGCTTTCAAGACAGTCGTTCTTTCACAAGAAAGTGTCATGCAGTATATGTCAGCGAGGCATTAACTGTTCATTAGATATATTGGGCAAGATCCTCAATCCGTCTAAAATGACATGGGTTTACAGCAATACTGATTTATGCTATTCGGGTATGAAGTCCGGCGTTTTTAAATGCCTTCAGTTTGGGCTATTTTTAGCCGGCTACAAAGTCATGACCTTGCATGTCATTTCAGCAATCTCCTTTGTTTATAGGTGCAGCACCACGTTATTCAGAAATGTTTCAAAGCCATCACAGCCAGGCTGACAGGCGGGGAAAGCAGCAGAATATGCACTTCATGACAGGCCTAAAAATCATGATGAGAAGAGGAGGTTTTGATTAAGTGGGTTTACGTATTTATTGTTACAGTTACTATAGCAACTCTGCTGCTTTTAAGCGCACAGTGCTCATTCGTACGTCTAACAATTTAAATCACGTTAAGTGCCAGAAGAGAATTAGCAGCCTCGCACTTTGTAACCCTGGAGAACATCTCAGAGTTTGGGCTGGAGAGGAGACGGACGAAGCCTCCGATGAGCAGAGCGGTCACGCTTCTTCCTACCGTCCTACCTTCCCGCTCCGAACCCTGTGAAAGCTTAGCTGGGGAAGAGTACCATTTCTATTAAGAAGGTGAGACCGGTGTTAGGACAAACAGCCCTACGTTATTATGGAAAGTGATGCTTTTTCAGACCGCAGCTCTTTTCTGGGCCTGGCAGTTTTAGTGCTGACCTGCAGCGTTAGCTGCCTCGCTGCCTTCTGCCAAGTCTTCTGTTTTAATCCAAGGGTACTCCAGCCCGTCAGGCGCTGGATGGCAACACAGGGGCAGAGTTACACTCCTCGGTGCTGTTGCTCCGCACGTTTTGAGGAGCCGTAATGGGTGTAGGGCATCCAGCCCTGTGGCCCCGGCCGTTGGGAAGTGGCGTCCATCTTGCTTCAAGTAACTAGAGGCGGGGGGACCCCGTCTCCCCGCCACCAAGAGACCCGCTCTCTGCCACCCTCCTCCTGGCTTTGCCTTTCCCTCCTCGCCCTCCTCCCCGGCGTGCCGCCCCTCAGGGGCAGCCCTCCCCCGCCATCCCGGGCGCCACCCGCCCGCCCTCACCCTCCCCGTCCCCGTCCCCGTCCTCGTCCCCTCACAGACCCCGTCCCCTCACAGACCCCGTCCCCTCACGCAACCCTCTCGCCCCACCCCGCGCTTTCTGGAGCACCGCCCCTCCGGCCCCCCGCCCCGGCTCCGCGCCCCGCCCCTCCACGCTGATTCGCCATCGCGCCTGGCCGGATTAACATAATAACAGGCCTCGCCCGCCCGCGCCTGGCCCGGTTTCCCCTCGGTCAGGGCGGGGAGCCGCGGGAAAGAAGGCTCATTGGCCGAGCGCCGCCGTCTGCCGGTGAGCCGGCTTCCTTTTCCTTGGCTGCCTCGGGTTGTCAGTCATGGGGAACACCCCGCCCTCCGGGGTGTCCCTCCCTGGTGCCTCCTTGTTTGCTCCATTCAGTGGTGGGTTCCGAGGCGGACGGAGCTCCGGCGGATGGGAGCTGCTGTTGCACAATAGAAACAGGTCCTCGGCCAGCATCACTCAGAGGGCAGCAGCCGCAGGAGGAGGTAGATCCCGTTCTGGTAACAATTTTGCAATTGCAATGGCGTACGAAAGGCCTTTCTCCCTTTACCAGCCCGTATCTTGGGGGTGTTTTCTCCAGAGCCTCGACCCTTGCTGCCTTTCCTCCTCCAGTGCCTCCCCGCTTGGAAACCGTCTCCCCCGGCCCTGCCGCCTGCGTGTTGCCAGGGTGAGGAGAGGGCGTTCGCTTTGTGCCCTGGCCGAGTGTGCCACCGAGCTGTAACCGGAGGTGTGCGGTGTGCAGGACCGGGGCGGCACCGGGGCCGGGAGGGCCGGGGCGTGGGGCCAGCCCCGTCCTGCCGTGAGGGGTTACGAGGCCCACCCGGGAGCCGGGGAGGGGGATGGAGGGAGCTCGGTGTCCCTCGGTCCCGTCCCCTGTGGCCGACTGAAGTCGTACCAAAGCAGCAGTTCGCCCCCGTTTGTCGGGAGGCCCCGAGGCTCGGCCTGCTGCGGGGAGCTCTCCCCCCACCCCCCCCCACTCCCCGGGGGCAGCGGAGGCCGCCCGCCCGCCCGCCGCTGCCCTCGGCTGCCCTCGGCCCGGCCGGGCCCGGCGGCAAGTGGAAGCCACCAAAGGCGGTTGTTTTGCTTCGGAGGAAAACAGGACGTGCGCCGCCAAAGCCGTGCAGTGGTGTGTCTTTACCAGCTGTCAAAATGGGTGACAAATTCAACTGCCACCCTCCGAGAACAACACCCCCCACCACCACCACCACCGTTGTTAGCAGCTCCTGAGGTCAAGGCTGGGAGGACGCTCCCCCAGACTCGCCAAATTGAGGCTGCAGCTGCTTCTGCATCTCCTCAGCTTTGGGCGATGGCCCCCCACGCCGACGTTCAACCAGCGGTGACCTTTTATGATGCGGCCCTAAAAGCTAGAGAGTAAAATTTGGGAAGTAGCAGAGCTGCTGGTGCGGCGTTGGAAGAGGAAACACCATCAGGCTGCCCCGTATTTTTAGAGCTGGTCTCTGCGGTCTTTGGGTTTTGCCTGTCGGCTATCTGTTGAAAGAAGTGGCCGTGGCCATTTGAAATGCCACTGTCGCAGGTCCCACGTTGCTCTTGGCCTCGCTGCACCGTCACGTTAAGTGGTACTAGATCGGTGATGCTCTCTGAGCAGCTTGGTGTGTTACGGCCCAGCACGAATCTCTTCACTAATTGAAGAAACTCGAAAACTTCCAGCGTGGCGATAAAGGGCTGATAAAAAAAGGACGATCTTGCAGCTGAGCAAGCTCTTAATGATTTGGTATCTTTGTGTTCTTAATTCCAGAAAGTTAGTAGTGAACAGCAAAGGGCAATTTTCTGTTTGTGCATATATACGCATGGGTAATAGAAAGAGCTAGGCAGAATGTGAAACTCTTGAGTAATTCGTGTGTGTGCAGCCAGCAGTGTCTAACGTGGTGTTGGCTCTATTACACGTGATAAGGTCTGTAGAAATTTAGGCTGAGCATATATTTTGAGAGAAGGTGTGTGTTACGGTCCCAGGACAAAACTTCTGATAATCCTGTGTGGTAGCGCTATGAGTCAGCAGCGTGAGTGCAGACAAGATTTGAAGCTTTTTTCTTCTGCAAACTAAGAAAGAAGCTGTCAAAATGCACGGTAGTGTGCTGTGCTTGAGTGAGTGCTAATTGAATGTTCATCTTTACTACTGGTGGCAGCACCTTTATTGCAGTAGAAGGAGCAGTTTGCTGTTACTGGGGCTGGTAACTAATTGTGTATGGATAGTTTTTCAGATTCTTCTGTAATTTAAGCAGGATTTTTTTTTTTTTTTAGAGCCCAAGCTGTAGTGCACACCAAGGTTTATAAGTGGTTGGCAGGCTTACGCTTCACCTAATCGGCAGTGAGTTAGCAAGCAGCTCCGTTTCTCTGTGCTTATTGCTGAGCTGTTCTTGCAGGAAAAATTCCCTTTTGTAAGAGTGCAGCAGTTACTGAGAATGTCCTTGTTTCTCTCTCAACTTATAGCCAAAAAAATCCATATTTTTGAACTGAAGAGCACTGCTGTAATGCAGAGATGTACCAGAATAAAGCAACAGTGGGTTTCTGTTTCTTTCTGCAATCTTTCTGAGGATTCTGCAGGATAAGGCCTTTGTCCCACACACGTAGATGCGCTTACCTTTACTACCGGTAGCCCTCCCAGTTAGACAAATGGAATAAAAATCAAGAATGCGAATACATCTTCTTGTCAGACTAGGCCAAAAATACTGCTCCTGCAGTTTCCACAGTACAAGACAATGGACTTTCTGATGCTTAAGAAAAATATTTAGGTCAGATCCACTAATGTATAAAAAAAAAGCTCTTTGTTGTTGTGTGGTAAGAGCTTTTATGAACCAAGACTCCAATACCAAACAATTTAGTCCTACTTTCTAGTTGTGCTGCAAGAAGTTTGCTAATATTGTAAGTTAAAGTAATTCAGAGAACGTATGCTCTTTTTACAAAGGTGTTATGAAATGATTCTCATTTGAATTCACCTAAGTGTGCTTTATATGCTGAATGTTCCGAGCCTCCAGTTGTGAACTTACTTACTCTACTTAAGTACTTTACATCTGACTTTCCTCCTTGTTGAATTGGTTGCCTCAGAATAAGAGGGAAGAAAAGTAGTTTCAAGATCTGCTTCCAAAATGATCCGCTCACCCCTGCCGAACATTTTATTAGTAACAACCCCCCATATGATTGTTCCTTTTACATTGCAGATCTCAAGGCACCTTAGAAATGTCCTTTAAAATGATGCCTCGCGACTTGGCTGGAAGAAACCTGAAATGTTACTCCCCCCATTTTCTGCTAACTTCCCCCAACAGCATCTGGTCAGCTCGGGGGGTCAGAGGCGCTGAGTTGCTGTGCAGAACCGCGCCGCCCAGCCTCGTCTCTCTGCTCCTTCCTCCGCACGCGTACGCGCTGGGGTGCTCCCGCTGTAAAATGGAAGCGCCCCGCTCCCCCCTTGATCTGCAAAGCACCCGCTGCAGTGCTGCAGGTTGGCGGGTGCAGGGAAAGCTGCTTTCTTTAAGCAAAAGTCTCATTGGGAGACGCATTTATAGTTGATACTTGCTAATGTAATAATTTTAGACCGCTTTATCATTACTGAAGTGATGAAGCCAGCTAGCGTGTGCCTGGTTTGTGTCATGCTTGGGTAGGCAAGGCTCGTCTGCTTATTTTAAAAAAAAAAAAAAAAAAAAAAAAAAAAAAAAAAAAGAGCGAGAGAATGGAGTGCAATGGTGCATCCACACCAGACTGGGGATAGTGCAGACTCACAGGATAAATTGCTCTGGGTGTATAAGAGAAAATGTTTGTTGGCCCTAGAGCAGTGCTGCTTAAAGAAACACAACCATTTCAGGCCAGAAAGACTGGAAACCTTGTGAGCCCTGTATGGTCTTGAATTAATAATTCCAGCTTGTGTTATCAAAAACAAGTATCTGTTAGCACACAGGTCTTGGTAATTTGTGTACGTGAAAGACTGGAACTGTTCATTTACACAGGATTTCCAGAATACTTGAAATATGTTTGTGTTTAGCCACCTTTCAAACTGAAGGAAGACTGCAAAGTCATCAAGCACAAGTTGCTGTCCACTGAGAGATTAGTATTAAGGTATAATCCACAAGTCAGGCAGCCTGTGCAGTAATTGAAGCAGACCTTGCTTTAATTGACACTGAGCTTCCTGACTCTCTGAGCAGTGTAATTGTAGCTTTTAAAAGTATGATGAACCTTTCCCTTAAAAGTAGCTTTTGCAATTTAACAAATCCATAATTGCAGCAGCAAAACATTTGCTCCTAGATAAGGGCACTTGTGCAGTATTGGTAATTAGTTTGACCTGGCCAGATGCCTCCTGATAAGGCACAGAAGAGAGCTGTCATCTGGTATGCTGAAGAATTTAATTCTCTTAAATTGTGACACAGCATGTATGTGGTCATAAGTCAAAAATTACCGCTTGTATTGGATTAAGCCTAGTGGTCCACTGCAGTCTTGTTTAGTCCTTACCATTGTCAGGTACTGAAAGAAGAAAAGAAATCCTTGTTCTCGTTATGCTTACACGTGTTTTAGCAGGAATATTATTCCTCTTTAAGTTTTTCTGCTTTTTTCCTAATTCTCCCTCAGAGGACACTGCACAAGCTCAGTCCTCTGTGTATGTTGTCACATCATCGCAACCCCCCATCTTTCCCTCAGTTGACATCCTTCGCCCTTCTCTATCAGCCTCTCCTGTCAAAGTCATCTCTCCTTTTTCTTAAGGTTAAAGTACCACCATCTCAAGCCTGGCCTGTCTTCGACAAAACCCACGGCAAACCCTTTAGAAACCTTCCCACAAAGCAGCGTGACCCAAGCCTTTCATCTCCTTGAAACCAGGTGTGGCGTGGGGGACCTTTCTTCCAGACCTGTCCTTGCAGCTTGCTGCCTGCCCCAAGTGCTTCCCAGAAACAGGGCTGGCAAATACGAGCCCCCGGGCACGAGGCTTTGTGTCCCTTCTTCCTTTCCAACGAGGCCAGAGGAGAAACGGTGCTGCCCAGGGCAGTTTATGTGCTGTCAGTCGGACCGTGCTGCATCTAAAGTATTTTTATTGTCTGGTGGCATCTTTCATCCGAGAAGCTGTTAGCTGTAATCCCAAACTCCTGGTGTGAGCTGTTTTTATGGCTACCCCAGTGCTGCATCTGGCTGGAGCCATCCTGTGAGCCTCGGCTGGGGGTGAGCGGAGTCAGCCTGGGAGCTCTGTTTTAAAAAGCATGAAGCTACTAGTGGCATGTATAGATGTAGCCTTGATTTTTCATCATCAGGGTTACTGGATTGTCCTCTGCATGTATTCTTGAGGAGGAATTAGGACTCTAAAAGCAGAAGGACCTGAGCAGGTGGGTGGCTTGTTCTTGCCAGGCTGGTGGCCAGCAGAGCCGGGAGGAAAGGGTAGGTGAGTCGTGGAGGGCCGTGGCCACGCAGGCAAAGCACAGAGCTCCTGACACTCCTACAGAGGAGTGTGGACAGGGGATGGGGAAGGATGCTTGCTTTGTGGCTTCAGCGTAAGTCACGTTAAAGTGAGTTTTGGAGGCAAAAACATGTTTCTTGCTAAAACATGTTTAAAAGTCTGCAACAAAAGGAGTTGAGGAGATGTGCAAGATGGGAGATGAAACAGAAATAGGAAACAATTAGAAGAGCAGGGAAAGGAGAGCTCAGGACTGAGTAACTGGTCGGGTTTTATGCTGGATATGAATTAACTGGGACCGTATCTCTTGGATCTAAATTGAGGGACTGTGTGGAAAACGAAGCCTGATCCCTCCCACTTGCTGTATGCATCTGAGATACCTCCACCAAGAGAATCATTTTAGGTGCCTGTATGGCACCTCAGAGGAGAGGAGCAAGTCTCCTCTCTCACAGAGGAGAGAGGAAAGTAAGATTTGTAAGATCCGAATCACACCCCTGAAAAGTCTCTTTCTTTCTCTTGTTGATTAGAAAGTTAATTGATCAAGTTAGGCGAAATCTGGGCCACAATCTTGTTTGGTTCTTAAATGCTCATTAATTGCAAGGAACTAATTTAAATTTAATTAGAGTAAGATAAGGTGTGGTGTTTGGCCTACTTTTTAATTCGTTGTTTAGGGTGTTTTCTCATGACAGGTTGAAGCCACTCTAACACCAGACTGATGGGATGCGGGCTGAGGTTTGCTGCAACCCTGTAATCACAGATCGCTTTTAGCCTCACGTGCACGAGGAGATGGACTGGCAATTGTGTAAAGATGGCAAACGAGCAGTCAGAATTAAAAACAGTTAAGACTGCATTTGCCATTCCTGAAGGCTGGTTGTTTTGCAGCACAAATTTAGTTTTGCTTCTCTAGCTCTGATTTTCATCTGCCCTGAGTCCTGGCAGACCAGCTGTGTTTAGTCCACTGCTAGCTGGTTTAGGGAGGAATTAGCATGTTAAAAGCAACATTTGTTTGCAGTGCTGGCAAGGCTTCCATGCGTCCTGTCTCCACACAGTAAATTTATGTTCTTTACCACAAAACAACTAAACACATGGGTTTTGAGTGGAACTTTTTTCAGTTGCAAGGCCTAAAAAAAACAAAGGATGAGGGAAAGGGATCCCGCTGAATGTCAGTGCTGCTTTCCTCTGCACTTTATAATGGGTAGAAGGGGAACTCGGGTATAACTGATGAAGAAAAATATTAAATGTTTGCATGTTCTTTTAATGCTTGGAAAGATTTTGAAGAAAATCCTCAGATTGTAACTTGTAAGATCAGTCTGCCATCTTAAAAGCTGATTATGTGTAAATTTGCTTATAGAAGGGTCTTCTAAAGTATTCAGGCCATATTTAAGGTAATGCAGTTTTGCTCCTTAATCTGATTTTGACTTCCATCTGGAAGAAATTACAAATCCAAACCATGCATCATTTCATTAGTTAAAAATGTCTTATACCTGCTTTACTCTCCTCGCGTGTGTCTTGGATGCGAACATCCGGCGGGGCCAGGGGATGATGGAGCACCGGCTGCGGGGTTCCCCCACCCGCGCCAGCTGCAGCGGAGAGGGCGAGGGGTTCCCTGCCACGCCGATCCTTCTGTGGCCTCCTCTGCCTTCCTCCACTGACTGTATAGGCCTATTGCTAAAGGGATCTGTTTTTTTTCCCTCTCCCCACGTCAGGATTCTGCACGATACTTCAACGGAGCTGTGTACGTCTGTCCTTTCTGGCCTGCCGTCTTAATGTGTCTTCATACAGGCCGTGGTCCTGTGTAAGGTCTCGCTGTGATTGCTGTTGTCTCTCTGTGTTGCTGAAATAATGTTTAGAGACGAGTCCAGTACACATTCCCTGATGGTACTGCATTACTCAAGCATGTAATAAATGATAATTTCTGCTCCAAAGAGCTTGCAGTTAATAGTTGAATAAAATGGTTTTGAGAGTGGATATCACCTGGCGAGATTAAGAACTAAGCTTTTGAGTGGTACTAAGAAATTTTTTATTTTGTTAGGGAAACATTTATTGAAAAGGATATATTCTCTCTGAAAATAACTTTGGGGGCGGGGGGGTGTTGGAATTTTAAAAGCCTAAGTGTGGAATCCAGAGTTCAGTGAATTTTTGACCGTGTTAATTCTGCATTTTGTTCTAATCTAGTCTTACTATACTAATAGACATAGTTTCTTCCCTTTCTGTTGTCCAGGCCACAGGATTTCATTGTCAGAAAGCTACTGGAGAAACTCAGCTTAAATTTTCTTGCTGCACTAGCTCAAGTCCTTCTGTCCTCCCTGGTATTTGCACTGGTGCCAGTTGCATGGGTCACCATGGAAGGTTAATATTTGCTAATGGCAATTCTGCTCTGGGTTTATGGTGTAGTTATAAGACAATACCTAGTGAATGCTGGCTGACTGCAACCCACAGCATAATGCTAGCTCGCATTAGTATCCCTGTATGTTCTCTCCACTCATTCATGCACTCTTGTTGTTGTAAAGCCTTCCTGCTTTTTCTTCCTCCTGGCTGCCACAAGGCAATTTTGGGTTATTATCACAGTGTTTAAGCAAAGAGTCTTATCTAGCATTTACCTGTTTCTTTTACAACAGATGCCCTGCAAATATGAACATTAGTTCCACCGTCTCTGTATCTGAATGATTTTCTTTTCCTTTTCCCAGGCGCAGTATAAAAAAAATGTTCTCCCGACTACGAGTAGCTGCCGCTCCCTGTGCAACAGCATGTCGCAGTGCACATACGAAAGAAAAAGGCAAGCCACTGATGTTAAACCCACGTACAAACAAGGTTGGTAGTGTGTGATTATCAGATACCTTATCTTCATCTGGTATTCGTCCAATGGACCTTGTTCCGGGGTTTAACCACCTCCAGGAGGTGTACTGGGCCACAGCCAAAAAAGGGTACAGAAGATGGAGTCGTCAGTGATGGTTTCAAGTTTACTACATGGACGTCTACAGTACAAGGACTTCCAATAACACCTTCTGCTTCTGTCAGCCTACCCTTCCCCTGGTTTGCTGTGGTTTACACAATCAATGCTGCTGCTTCCTTGTGCCAAATGAAGAGTTGCTGATTTTTGCTGATTACTGGCTTAGTTTTTTGGGCTGGTGGACTTGGAGGAAAGCTTTAGCAGATAGAGAGTCTTATTTCATAGTTTTCAAAAGTTAATTCTGAATTCAGTCTTGGTAGTGATAGAAAGCGTTAGCCCTTCTGTCGTAGTCCTGGCTTTTTCCTGCAAGACTGTGAATTGGGACTGAGCCATATCAGTAAGAAACATCCCTGTGCAGAGAGTCAGACAGAGAGCATCTAAAAATAAGCCTTGAATGGAGCTAGCTGGGAGGTAGAGACATTGTGTTAATTCCACGCACTGGGAAGAACTTCTCCTAAGAAAGTAGGTATTGTTTTTTTTTTCCTTCACAAAAATTTTCCTATTTCCACAACCCATCCCCAGTTTCTTTTTTTCCCAGAGTAGTAGTAGCCTTTGGGAATATTGAAACAATTAATGTGTAAACTAAAACTAGTAAGAAATCATGGAATCATAGAATGGCTTGGTTTGGAAGGGACGATAAAGATCATCTAGTCCAACCCTCGTGCCCAGGGCCACCAACTAGATCAGGCTGCCCAGGGCCTCATCCAGCCTGGCCTTGAACACCTCCAGGGATGGGGCATCCACAGCCTCTCTGGGCAGCCTGTGCCAGTGCCTCACCACCCTCCAAGTAAAGAATTTCCTCCCAACATCTAACCTCAATCTGCCCTCTTTTAGTTTAAAACCATTCCCCCTCGTCCTATCACTATCTGACCGTGTAAAAAGTCACTCCCCCTCCTGTTTGTAGGCTCCCTTTACGTACTGGAAGGCCACAATGAGGTCTCCCCATTGTGAGGTTAGCGCTTTTGGTAGCTGATCCAAGATGTCTAAAGAGGCCAAGAAAGGTGACAAATCTAGCTGCCTCTGACAGAGTATTTCATGAGCAACGGAGCTATGGAAGCTGGACTTCCATAGTTTTATCATATGTTTTTAATGTCTGGCTCTTCTCCTCTTCCCCATTCTCTGATTTTATTTTTTCCCCTCTTCTAATGCCTTTTATTTCCCCTTCACCGTAAATTTCCTTCCCTTCCTTTTTTGCCCGTGGCCCTGACTCCTCCTTTCCCCCTGTATTCTTAGCTCTTTCCCACGTCCCCTTTGCCTAGATGCAAAGAAGCACGTGCTGCTATAAACTGGCCAGCTGGCAAGCCAGACACGTAACCCCGAGCCTTTCTCTCAGCAGAAGGGCTAGGCTGGCTCTTCCCTCTGCACAGCAAAACCTTTTTTTTTCTTTTCTTTGTCCCTCTCTTTTTGTCAGAATTAGAAGTTGGCCAGTGGGCTAAAAATACCTGGGGAGGATATCAGGCTAGGAACTGCAAGCTGCATCTCCTTGTGTCCTGCCCATAACTACAGGGAAAATTGCTCGCGTTTCTTTTGGCAAAAGCAATTTCTCAGTGTCCTGAAAAGAAAGGAAGAAGCCACAATGTAGACATGTAGTCATGTTTCTTGCTGTTTCTTGTACAGTATAGCAGTGTGGGATGCCTAGATACTGCATGAATGCAGGTTGTGTATACAGAGAGCGAGCTGTAGAAGTTAGAGGCTGGCTGACTGCAGAAATAGAAGTAGGGTGGCCGTGTTGCAGAAGGAGAAGAATAGATTGGTGTGATTTGTTAAGACCAGATTATCTCGAGACTTTTCTGAGCTATAAACACTTTGAAATGCCAGTGGAAATTATTTCAAGCCCTGTAAGCTTTTCCAAGTGCTGATTATGCAACAGCATTCAGAAACAAAAACAATAGGTCATTTCTTATTGTTCTTCTAGTAGTATCTTTCTAATTTTTTTTTTTTTTTTTCGAGGCCTGGAATTTTCTGGTGGACTGAGCACAATGCAGTATTTTTTATGGGTTTTCTAGAGGAGGAGGGTAGAGCAGAGCCACTTATTAATAGCAGTTGTTTTTTCTTATTTTTGAATGATACTCATGAGAGGAAAAAACTTTCCACATTTTTCGGCTCTGTTGTGTCAGTCTGTTGTTAAGGCTGGCACTTGTTTGAATGGATCTGTAAGCTAGTTAAGTGATACTGCTCGCAACTGGGTGCAGTATCTGTATGGAGATGTATTTTGGAAATTCAGCAGAGAAATAAATGATTGACTAAATATGCAAAGTACTTTACCCTTTGTGTTTTTCTTGCCCACAGTGCCTCACGTGCATATATGTGTCAAATACATACAGGCACGGATAAAGGGCTTTATGTCTTGATGGCAGCTTATTGAGATTGTAATTTTATGACTTGTGTTTTAGCTGCTTATGTTTAGTTTTTACAGTCCCTATCAACTCTACAGAACATTTGGTCTCCTTTAATATAGGTGGGCCCTAAAACAAGAACTGCAAGTTGACAGCATCACTAACAGAAAACCACCCTTCCCCTTGTGTTCCTGTTCTTTGCCATTGGAGTAGGTTTTTCTCTTACCATTTGTTTTTTTCTTTTCTTTCCCATCCTTATCTGCCTTTTGCAGGTGCATATTACACCTACATCAACTGGTTTGGGTTTTTATGTTTGAAGGCCAGCTTTCGAGCGTTTATTGTCAGGGCGGCTCGGAAAAGGTCATGAGCTATATCAGTAATGCCCTTGCTGTTGCAGCCAAACAATTGCAGAACATACTGTAACTGCCTTGCTGGCATCCATGTATATTTACGATCTTCCATGATGTTTGGTTTCTGCTCTGTGACAGGGATTCAAATTACAGTTAATTGGTGTCAGGACCTTTTATTCTGCTGGAGATCCCTGCTGTGCCAAGGCAGTGTTTTAAGCTTGGTGGGCGCTTGGAACACTGTTAGGACAAACTCATTTGTTTAGTACTGGCAATTAAATTGTTGATATATTGTGGTAATGCTTTGGATTCTCTCTCAAGGGCCAGGATTTCTTCTTCCAGCACAGAACAGACGATGCATGAGTAGGTGATCCCTGACCTTGGCGATGTCCATTCTGCCATGTAGAGTGGCATCCCTATGTCTTTATCTTCACTGGAAATATGTGACCTGTAACAATATTTGTATGTTGCTTTATGTGTGCTTGCAGCAAATTTGTGACTCTGAATAATTTGTGACACTTTCTGTATTTTAGTTGGTGTTTCTTCTACCTTGTGGCATCAATTCTTCTTGTTACTATCTAAGTGCGTGACTGTATTTTGTACAGTTGATTCCATTACCCCTTCTTCTATTCCTCTGTTCCTCAATACTGTTTGTTTATTTCATCCTTTAACATCGTTCTCCTGTACTGACAATGCCTCCAAATTTTTAGCTTCAGCAGATACCTTTAGGACATTGCATTAAACACACACATTCATGCACTTGTATTTGTGTGTATGTATATGCCTGGGCATATGTGCATGGGAATACATGATAAATTTTAAACAAGAATTCACTGACAGTGTCACAAGTGCCAATTTAATCCCGGACTGATTCCTGAGGAACCGTCCCAGTGTCTAACTTCCATGTGGGTGGTCATCTTCTCATACCTTGTATTTAGCGAGACCATTAATCACAGTTTCATCTGTATGCATTCCCAGCTTTTTCAACCCAATTTATTTTCATCTATGCTTTACTGAATACTTCCAGAAACTCTGACAGATTACCTTTGTTTAAAGAATAATTTCTCTTAAGAAAGATGTACGTGACCTCACTGACTTCTGGCAAATATCTGAACAGTGTGTTTCCAATTCAGAATAAAAAAAAAAAAAAACCAAAAACCCCAGTCCAAAGTTAAAGCTAGTTGGACAAAGGAAATAGGAAAGGACAAGAGAATGTGAAGAAAGTTTGTCTGAACTTTTAAGATCTAAAAGCAGATGCTCCCTTTCCCCTTCCCCTGTCCTTTCTCACTGTGCTGGTTTTTGACACATTTGATTTCTTTTGTTTTAATACTTTTTAGACTGTGTCAGTTGGGTTGAGCAGCCGGGGCGTAGAATACGCAATGCCCATCTGCTGTCCCAGGGAAACTGGGGTAAACAGGATGTGGACATGTACTGCAAATGGTAATTGTCATGTCACTAAGAAATGCACTGCTTGAAATACTACCAGCAGTTTCTGATCAGGCACAAAGAAAGATCCTAGAAGGCAGGTAACTGATAGAAACTGCTAGTTTCCTTGCGCACGCACGCACCCAGCCCAAAAGTCCCACCATGAGTTTTGTGTCCTGCCCAGCTGGTTTGGAGATGGAGGGATTACTGGATGGAGGTTGCACGGCCGTGCATCTGCAGCTTTTATCAGCTTCCTTGAGATCTGCATGCTTTTAAAGGGAATTAAATATGGAAAGATGGAACTGTTTAATCTGTAACGAGCTTTTATCATTTTTCTGAAAAGGTGCTCTAAGTGCTAAAGGTGGTAGGTAGTATTGCACCTCATTTAACTTAGGTCAGCTGTTCTGCTGAGGACTTATGAGCTGTTGGGATGGTGGGTGGAGAAAGGAAGGAAGCTGTCTTGGTTTTGAAATTATTTTTTTTTTTTTTTTTAATTGGAGGATTAGTGCTGTTAAAGGGAGAACAAAAGCAATGGTGTCTGCTTAGTTAGAAATAATAGCAGTTTAATGAAATGTCTCTGAGGTGTAGATGAACCATGTCAGTCATCATGCTGATGATTTGCAATGTACAGCTTTACCATAACGGTTGATGCTTGGAAACAAACCCTAGAGAGGCTGGATGACTTTCTTGCCAGTGTGTAAAGGCTTTCTGTTTCTGACTTTTTCCCATTTTCTGCAGGGGAATACTTTTAGTTGAAGCCACATCATTAGTAAATGAGAGATACTGCGGGTTAGCTAAGTCTGGTTCAGCAGCCAAAGTGATTTACATCTGGTTCCACACGTACAGGGGCGGTACAAGAACTGGTGACATCTTTGCCTGCAGAGAGACTAAGGTCTTTAAAGGCAGAATAACCTGGGGTAGGTCTGGGTCATTTCACTGTTCAGCGGGGAGTAGATTGCTGTGCTGTATCAGCCACACCCTCCAGTATATATACTATGCTGTTTCTGGAAGAATAAAGATATGAAATTGAGTTTACAAAATGAAGGAGGAAAGAAATCAAAGGAGATTTCCATATTCTACGCTGCTCTCATAAACGCAGAGAAACTTTGAATCTATGGTTGAGATAGCAAATACACCTTTGATTCATATGAGTGAACTTTATTAATTTGCAGTGAAGACATGTTGTGCAATAGTGAACTTTGTGATTTAGCAAAAGGAAGCAGAGTCAAGAGAAGCAGCCCGCAATCCAATGTAAAATCTACTTTATTTAAAAAATGTTTATGATGCTACTTCAAAGCCTGTGATATACTGCTGAATGTTATAACAATGATTAGAAGGTACATGAAACCCACTCGATTAAATCTTCCCTGTGAAACAGGCCAACTTGTTTTCCAAACAGTCGCATGTTTGGATATATTCTGCATTTACGTCTTTATCAGGGGCTTTGAATGGGTTATTTGTTGTCAACTGTACAGGTTTTCAGAATGCTTGTGAGTATTTACGGTATCAGGTAAAAGTATCCTCTCCTGTATATATGCCTGCAAGACTTTGCAGGTAGGGAAAAAACTATCACCACTAGTACTTCTCTGCTTAGAAACCTCTCAGTATTACTTACTCAGTGATGCTATAAAAATCATGCTTGCAGGATTCAGGTCTCCTGTTCACCTTCATGCAAAGTAAGCAACTAGAATTTTTATATGCTGACATTTATAGTACCACTCGCTTTGTGTATTAGAGCCCAGTTGTTAGGGTGCAAGTGAGGTCCCAGTGCCGGACAGTTTGTGGATTAAAGGCACAGTATGTGGTGATTCAGTGTGAGCTTGTCCTGACTAAAAACCTGTCAACGCTTCATTTTACTTGCTTTTTTTCTTTCCTGCCCATGGCAGTACGTTGGTTTTGTTGCAGTAAATTTGTCCATGCGTATTCGTTCATTCATTTGTGGTCTTTGAAGTGCGCAGGGTTCTCTCCTAGATGTGCTCCCTGCTTTGTCTGTGCTTTCTTAGAAAGGACACTGAGCTGTAAAGAGGATGAAGGAAACTAATCTAAGTGAAAGTCAGTGCGTAACACTCAAGAGAAAGGACACCTAGCACTGTGGGTCCAAGGAAACCAAAAAGTGATCCCTGTGACTTAAACCCAGATCATTACAGGATTTAGGCATTTAATCTCAGTGGAAACCAGAGGGACTTTGGCCCTTAAGTAGGTGTGGGGATCTTAAGTGCCTTTGAGAGCATCAGTCCCGCTGCTGCGAATTGCTGAGCGCCTCTGGATTCACTGGGACCCGATCACTGGTTCTGTCAAACTGTACCGGGGTTTATAAAATGAGGGAAAAGGCTAGGAAATGTGTGATGCTGCAGCTCCTAGGCACGCTAGTTTAGGGAAAATCTCTGTCCTGTGAGGTGCTGTATGGGGAACAAGATGCAATCCCAAATCCAAAATGAAAGGCAGCTGATGGTCATGGAGAACGATAATGAATGGGAATACAGCAAGTGTTGGAAAGGCTCCGGCTTTTTTATAGTGCTGCTCTGGACTAAACTTGTTTTGTTCTAGTTGGAACTGGATTAAATGTCTCTATGGAAGCTGATGGCGTTCAGGTTCCTGAGTTGGGCCTGGACAGAAACTATTGCGTCTTTTAATGTGATAAGATCTAATTGTCACGTAAATAAACAGCTGGAAGTACTTAGTACCACTTAAAAATTCACTGTGTTTAATGTTATTGTACCTGCAGATACACTGAAAAAACAGGTTGCCTATAGACTGGGAAAAATGTGAATAAACTGAATAAAGATGGGTGGCTGTTCTGCTTGGTACTAACCTCAGGGCTCGTTTGATATTATGAAGGACCCAGGTAGTTTAAGGTCACTGGTTTCACTGTGCAGGGAAATTAAGGAAAAGCCATGTCCCACTGTCATGCTAATAGTGGAAATCAGAAATTAGGTAGACTTTATTTTTAAGGGACTTGAGAGTTTGTGAAGGGGAGGATGTAGGTTTTGCTGGTGAGGTAGTTCAGCTAGTTTGGAGTAAAATGTCAGTGTAGCCATTACGGTACCACTGAAGGGATTCTGGCCTTTGACATGCCTTAAACTACTGACATTAGTGGCTTTACTGACCAGTGTTAATACAGCTTCTGAAAAGAGGCTAAGCTTTTTTATTATTATTATTCTTAATACTCTAATTTTTTTGGCATTATTTTTGTATTTGTAGTGCCTGAAGTAACAGTCAAATTATTACAGATTTTTACCAGCTGTACTCAGCTTTGCATCCTAAATCACTTGCACTGCAAATAGATTTTGTGTTGAGAAACGGTTGTTTTAAAAAGGCATAAACTGCTGATGGTAACAAATTAGGGGGTAGTTAAGGAAAAGGGGAAGATAGCAGAGATGTGTGTTTGCATGGTTTACTTCCGTGCAACTTTGGAAGATGCATTTACATTCCCAGAGAGTCTTTCAGTATTTCTTGTGAAGTAAGCAGAAGTGAAACTGAAGTGGTTTCTTTGTAATATAGGAAAAAAAATATGGCACTCAGCGTGTGTTCCTCGTGGTTTTTTTTTTTTCTCATGCCAGTGCTGCTTACTGGTTGTTTTCTCAGTGAAGATCTTGAATTATTCAAATCAGTTTTCCGAAAAAATTATCACGTGTCTAAAGTGACTGTTAACCCAGCAAAAGACCAGCAGCCAGGGTAAAAACTTCAGGAATAAGCTGTCATCTGTAAATAATTATTTACAGACAATATTGGAAGAATACTTGAGAAAAACAGTTACATTAGGAAAGAAAAAAAGCAGTTTGCTAATGACTCACAGACAGCAGAAAAAGGATATAAATTGAGTTCAGTATCTAATGTCGAATCTGCTATGTGGAAGGTTGTCAGAAATATGAAGCATCAATCTATTTTAGGGTTAAATACAGTTTTTTGCAAAAAAATATTTTCAGGAGTTTTTTGCAAAACACTGAAGTTTTTGGGGGTTTTTTGTTTGTTTTTCTGGAAGTAGAGTAGCCTGCTTCTTAACTCTTCAAATATTTCATTACTTCAGAACATAGTATAGAATTAGTATGGAAAAGCAGGTCGACTGCTTAACTCAGTGTAGTCAAAACAACTGATATTAAATGTGATTTAAATAACCAAAGAGAAAAACTACATAAAAATTATTAATCATTTTAATTATGTTTTTTCCTAAGGAGTAGTTTTATTGGTTATAAACCATTCAGGTATGTTGAATTACACTAAGTATAGCCTCTAAACTAGAGATCTTTTGTTAGTGGGCATGCTTTCTACAAATACCTGTAAAAGTCTATTCAAACATAAGCAGAGGTGAAAACGTATAATGGTAATTTATGGGTTTTTTTTATTCTAAAGTGGGAAAAATATTAAATGTTTTTCTTGTGATTTTTCTGATTGCAGAAGGAATTTGGAATGTAATTACAAGGCATAAAACAAACTTTAGAAAGCTTTTTTAAACCTTTTTTTTTAACTTGGCAGTAAGAAGCTGCTTCCAGGGCGGGGAAATTTGAGAAAATATGCTCTTGTTTTTTAATCTAGCTGCTTTAGTAAACAAAGGAAGTGTTGTTTGTGAGCAGAACTGATGTTTCTTGTTTCCCTCTCTTCCAAAACATTACAACTTGCAGAGCTTTCCCTTTCCGATTCTGCTTTTGCTCATAGACTGATGCACAGCTTTGTCACAGCAAAGGCTTTCCCGGGTTTTCAGCTCCTGCGTTTGCAAATATCAATTTAATCATTCACTGAACTGACCCAGTTGGATGAAGTGAAACAAGGAAAGTTTATCATTGCTCTTTTGGAAGTGGCAAACTTAAAGTGGGGTCAGTTGTTGTCGGAAATGGGGTCAGCGCTTTGAGACAGGTTGGCTGTGAATCCGCGCTTGGATCAGTTAACCTTTTGCAAAGTTACGCCTAGGAGTTAACTGCCCCGTGAAGACACCTGTCATTCTCCACTAGCAGGTAGCTCTCAACAGGCTTTTTTGTGTAGTAAGTGAAAAGCCAGTTTTATTGAATGTTATTGTTAAATAATTCAAATTAGTATTTGAATAACAATAAATTAAGCTCTTCATCCACCTTGAAACAGAGAAGAACGGAAATGGTGGGGTATTTTTGCGGTTTAACTTTCCTGAAACTTAATTTGTTACAAATGAGGCTTTTTGGTAGTAGACAACTACAGTTGAAGACTAATAGCTTAGTGAAAATGAAGGATTTGGTTGAATTGTGATCTCAATAGAAGCATTAGGGCATTTCAGTAGCTTTGAGATCTGGCTGGATTACCGAAACTATATAGAAAAAAGGAGCAAATGGAGCAATTCACATAAACCTCTGTGGACTAAATGTTACTGTCTGTGATTGTAGGGACCAGACTGGGTGACCCACATGTCCTTGGGTCAACCTTATATTCCTATGAAACAATTCAAGAAGCAGCTGTTACTTTACTTTTAAACATTAGCCTGTCTGCAGTGGGATCTCTTCGTTGTTCTCCAGTTCCATGGAGGAAAATGAAATCTGGCAAAGGATGTGAGGACTCAGAGATGTGGAAAAGCTGCGGTCAGAAGGGATACCCACAAAGGACGAGGAGAACCCCAGAAGAGGCAGATATATCCAAACCCTGCCTGCTGTGGCACCTGCCATGAGACAAGGATGCAGTGGATAGTCAGAAATGGCAGATAGAAATACATTATAAATAGAAATGCTAGAGGAAGAACTGCTAATTATTTCTCACCTCTCTTGTTTTCAGGGTATGGCCTTTACATTACATGAACGACAAATGCTTGGGTTGCAAGGACTTCTGCCTCCTAAAATAGAGACTCAAGACATTCAAGCCTTACGCTTCCATAAGAATTTGGCAAAAATGACCGACCCCTTGGAAAAGTAAGCACTCCTCTGGCCTTGTTTTGTCATGCAAGCAAATGGAAATGGCTGTAAAATATTGCATGGGGATAACCAAACAAGGTTTCTGTGCCTCCACTGGGTTCTTCAGTTGTTGGAGGTTATTTTCACTTTTTCCATCGTCAATCATGCATTCATTGTGTGGCTAAATGAGGTTAGGGAGCTTTTTTTTCTTGTATTCCATAGTCACAAGGTAATGAAAAAGAATGTGCACAAATTAGCCAGTAACAAAGCTGCAAACCTTGCTGTAATACGTAATAGGTATTTCTGTAATATGTCAGATTTGGGTGGCAGGTTGTTAGAGCACAGAACTATTGGGGGGAGGAAGGGGCAGCTAGGGCATGCTAGAAGAATATGTGAGAATGAAGGTAAATTGAGGCTTTGATAATTAGGTATGAAAAACTGTTTATCATATACAGTAGTTACTGCTAGAAATGAATTACAGGGTTAGAATTTTGAGTCTCATAATGTGTAATTTTTTACATCAATCTTTTTTTTTGTTTAACCCACTGGTTTGGTGAAAAAAAGGTGAAGATTTTGATTTGTTTTTTTCAGAATGGCATGTTTTTAGTGTCCTGTTACTGTTTCCATATAAGCCTGTGTATATCTGCATGTAAAAATATGCAGTCTCCTAAAGGCGAGAGGAGCACTGGGATGGTTTGAGGCTTACCGGACCACATCAAAACTCTTTTGTTCTCATGAAAACCAAAAGATGACTTTTAAATCCACATCGTGTCACTTGCTGATCTGAAACAGTCATGTCATCGGTATTGGCAAAGTGCCCTGTTGCTGTAGCCTAAGACAGATTGCTAATTCATTGTCTTTATGTTGTCGGGTCAGCAAGACTGAATATGAATTGATACATGGTAGATTGGTAGGTAAACTTGCAAAAATGCAGGTTTAATTTACACACCTAGGTAAGTCCTTCAAAATGAACTTTTTCTTAGGAGTTAATTTGTTTTACAACTGTGTTAATGTTAGGATTAACAATACCTTACTGTTCAGGACCTTACTTTTCTTGGATGAAAAATTCTTTCACTGGTAATTTTTTTTTTAACAGTAATGAGACTCGCAGCTGCATCCTGTAATAACTCCGTGGGTTATCTTTTGTCACAATGCGTATTTGTGCATTAACTTGTTAGCATGCATGGTATGTCAGAGCCAGTATTTTTATTTCAGCTTTTTAGTACTGCTGCTCTCTCACTTCTGACTTTTGTTTAGTGCTCAAAGCCCAACTCAAGTGGAAGCAGGAATTTCATGAAGAAATAATATGAAGCAAGTTTGGGTTTTGCTTTGACATTTTTCACATTATTTTAAATAAGCATAAATGTGAAACAAGAAGTGTTGGTTTTTTTTTTCTTTTGCTTAATTTCAGATATATCTACATAATGGGAATCCAAGAGAGAAATGAAAAATTATTCTATAGGGTATTACAAGATGATATTGAGCGCTTAATGCCAATTGTATACACACCAACAGTAGGCCTTGCCTGCTCCCAGTATGGACACATCTTCAGGAGACCAAAGTAAGAAGAATAGATACATATTGCTGCTACTTTTATTATCATTTTCTCTGTATACTTGCCTGAGGTTTGGAAATGTTTTATTTCATTTTCATTGGGATTCAGCTACACAAGACTTGTGCTAATTCAGGGAAGTAAAGGTTCATTAAATACTGTTTCAAGACCCAGCTTATATTGGAAAACAGAACATCTGAAAACAGGAGTGGTAATGTGTCACATAAATACCACAAGTGCAGGGCTTCAGCCCCATTTCCAGCTCTTCCGAGATACCATACAGCTCTTGAATTCTGAGGAGAGTACTGTGGCTTTCTCCAGCTCTCAGAATCACATCTGTGAGTCTGAGGATCTGTATGAGGACAGAGCGTTCAGCGGAAAGAGTAGATTGAAAGGAATTTCCAGAGGTCATCCGGTCTCACCCTCTGTTCAGGAGGGGTAATTTCAGGTAGATTTGTTAGATACATCCCCCTGTGCAACCCTGCACACGGCCGGCACAGACACAGAAACACCAGTGCACACACACCCGTACAGCAGATTTGCTGGAGGAAGCTCAGGCTAACCGCGGCTCTGGCAGAATCGAAGCCGTGACCAACGCGTTCCTGCTGGTGGCAAAGGGTCCCAGTGCTGGAGCGATTCTCACGACGCTCTGCAGAGCGACACAGCGTGACATCTTGGGTGCAGGAGCAGAGGCCAGTGAGCAGTGCGTGAGGAGAGAGATGCTGGCAAAGCAGGAGGGGAGAGGCTTGACTCATGGTAGCTTAGCAGGCTCCGTTGGGTGCTGATTGTCCCCATATTAAAGCTGTGCTACTAGGAGTCAGCTTTCAGTTATTTTGACACGGTAAATATGCTTGGCTGGGATTTGGTCTGGGTTCAGCAGTGACTTCAAAACAACCATTCAGGTTATTAGCTCTGTATTTGAGGAAACCAGTCCAGACTGGCTGTCATTTCAGCTCATTTCCATGATACTCTCACTGCAATTCAAAGTATATTTCTAGAGCCTTCTCGCTTGAGGGCTTTAGTGGTGTGTGGAGGAAGGGCTCGCCCTTTGCTGCCGTGAGGACTCGGCTGCATGGTGCGGCTGCTGTGATGAAGACAGTAAGAAACTCATGGTTTTGCTGCTGATCTGGGGCAGAGGATGTGAAAGATACTCTTCATTCTCACATACTTCCTTTCCTCTTCCACATCTCTGTATGTATTGTAGACCAGTTTGAAAACTGTCCCCCTGTAGAAGTTGTCTGTATGAGAAACAGCAGCATGGACTGGAACTCAGGACATGCTCCTTTCTGAGAACCAGCACTTTCCAAGTCTTGTTAACTTATCTGCTGACCACCTCTGCTGAGCCTTTCGTGCCCCCTTTCCTCCAGCAGAGGAACAACAGAGGGCTTGCTCGAGCAGAAGAAATACGGACACTTCTCTTCACCTCTGCTCCTTTCTGTGCCTTTGCCTCCCCTCCCATGTTCCCATGGAGGAGCACTCAGCAGTGGGAAGCACTGTTCTCCTCCTGGTCTTGGAGAGGACAGTATGCTCAGTCCATGTCTTTCCTTTCTTTTCACTCCCCTCACCTTGTGTAAGGTCATGAACGGAGATTGACTAAGGTAAAGCCAGGCTTAGGATCATGTTCCCTTCTCATATCCTTACAGGGGAGCGTAGATCCTGTCATGTCTGACACGAACACCAGAGGTGTTTTGCCCTAGAGGAGTATTAAAGGTGAATATCTGTAGTAGTGTAAAATGCAGGTAGCATCACAAAAAGTGTTTTCTCTGTGTCCTTAGAGTGTCAAAGTAGCCGAATAAACTCGTGTATTAGAAACTGTCCTTTGAGTGATTTATGTCAGTGATTGCAACGCTTTCAGTTTTAAGAAAACTGTACTGTTTGACATTTAGTTTTACAAAGCAAGGGGAAATTTCTAATTGCCACCTATAAAATGTTTCTGCTTTGTTTTTTTTCTTTCAGAGGATTATTTATTTCTATCTCAGACAGAGGCCATATAAGGTCAATTGTGAACAACTGGCCAGAGAACGATGTTAAGGTACTACTACTGTGTAATTTGTTTTTCTAGTTGTTATTTAATCTTAGTTGAGCTTCTTAAGATTTGTTAGTATTCCATGGAAATGGAAGTACTAAATAATGCATCCTTGGCTGTTTGATGATGATGGCAAAATACAGCTAATGAAGATAATGCATATCTTGAAGAGCAGTGTTTTATCCTAAATACGAGGTTTATGGTTTGAGTAAACAGTGATGATGAGAACTAGACTTGCCAAACTTTTTATTTTACTTCATTATTCCACCTTCTGGGGAGATGTTGGGGGATGCACCTCTGGGTCATACTGACTGTGTTACATAGCAGTAGGAGAGGTGATCTTATCCTCCAGTTAGGACACAGAAGTGAAGCTGGGAGGCCCAGATTTTGCCATTAGATCCTGTATGACCCAGTCGGGTTGAGAACCAGAAAGGGAGGTGAGGTGAATGGTACTTATACAGACTTTTTGATGTCTGGATTTACAAGTGGAAATCATAAACCCAAGTTACAAGCTGCAGTTCCACATGGCAGCTTGAATCCTTCCCACTTAGCTTTCAAGGATTTGGGCAGTGCATTTCAGCAAAGAAAAAGGAGCATAGCAGATTCTTAACGTTAAGCGTTCATGCTTCAAGTAAAATATTCCTTGTAATCTGTTCTTTGTTTGACTGTGCAAACATACCTGACTTTTTGCCTGAAGAAAACCCAACTGATATGGCTTTAAACTGTATAAATTTCAGTGATCATATATAATTTTGCCTGCTTTTGTTTTTAGGCTGTTGTCGTCACTGATGGAGAAAGAATATTGGGTCTTGGAGACCTAGGTGTGTATGGGATGGGAATTCCAGTAGGAAAACTGTGTTTGTATACAGCCTGCGCAGGAATACATCCAGATAAATGCTTACCTGTGTGCATCGACGTTGGAACTGATAATACAGTGAGTTTGACTGAACTTTGCCTGCCATAAGTTACCCCTGTGAAAAGTATTTATTTAAGAGTATTTAGTACTATAAGAGAAGATTTTTATTTGAGCACTTTTATTTAAGATAAAACCAAGTATTTTTTGTAAGGGTAAATGATTTGGAATTCACTATAGAGCCACATATCAGTGATTGAAAAACGCCAGTTAATTTGTCAGTGAAATGGTGCATTTGGAAGTAATTTCAATGCTGGAACACTGTAAAATAGGCAGTCAGGTTGACCTGACTTGTAAGAAGCTGGAAATGTGAATCAGATTTATTAAAACAGGTTATTGTTCACAGTATTGATTTGTTTCATTTTAAAAGCAGCCACCACCAGTCTCAAGTGCTAACTGAAATTACTGAACATGGATATAGACTGGAGGCAGTTACAGTGGCTATATAAATGCGGTTATCTTTAGTGTGAAATGTGTTACTGTGAACTCTGGAAAATGTATATTGAGGAAGTGATTCATCCTGCTGCTGTCTTTGATTTAATCTTTTTCAGACACTCTTAAAAGATCCATTTTATATGGGCCTGTACCAAAAAAGGGATCGCTCACAGGTCTATGATGACCTAATAGATGAATTTATGGAAGCCATTACAGACAGGTATGACACTGAATATTCTGCACAGAAGTGTGGCCAAAACTGCTCGCAACGCCCCCCTCCCCCCCCCCCGGCTCATAACACTGTCCTTGAAACAGTCATTTCAGGAATAAGGATAGGACTAGAAGTCAAGAAAGACAGCTGTATTTCTGGCTCTGTAGTGATTTTCTCTGTGACCTGGAACATGCCGCTTGTACTTATCTGTTAAACATGCACAGAACAGAGATGGAACTGTTTTAAGCAGTGAAAGGCCTGAGGACATCCTCTTACCAAAGATAATTGATTACGTGCAGGATTTGTTTTAAAAAGACTGTATTTCTTTATGTGTCTAGTGATAGGAATATTTGCCATGTTCTGTAGGTACGGCCAGAACACACTTATCCAATTTGAAGACTTTGGAAACCACAATGCTTTTCGCTTTTTAAGAAAATACAGAGAGAAATATTGTACCTTCAATGACGATATTCAAGGTATATCCTTTGTTTATGTTCCTTAATGTATATAGAGAAACTTTGCCTAAAACCATGATCTGCCATGTAGATCTGTTCAGCTCACCTTAGATTTGTACCGCTTTTACAGGGACAGCTTCAGTGGCCTTGGCAGGACTACTGGCTGCACAGAAAGCCACTGGTAAACCACTTGCAGAGCAGAAAGTGCTATTCCTTGGAGCAGGAGAGGTGAGTTCTCTTAAGGGCTCTAGAGCAACAAGAGATTTAACCGTGTTTTTTCTGGTTCTGTAGGACTTGTGGAGATTCACATTCTCTGAATTCCATTGCAGAACTTTATATAAAAAGCCAGCTGAAACACATGAACAGGATGGACTACCTGCTTAAAGATGACTATTTGAAAGGTGTTTTAACATTTGCAAGGACTCAAGTTTTTCACTTTCTTAAATGGACTTGAAAAAAGCATCAGGGACTTGTGTGCCATTGAAGGGGAATTTACCATAAAATTATGATTTAGTAAGAGGATAAGAAGATCTTGTTCATTTTTATAGCGTTGGAGAGAAGTACACAGTGGTTTTCTTAGCAAGTTAAATCAGTGGCTGTTTGCAGCAGACACTACTACTGGGGCAGCAAAGTCAGGACCAGCACCATGCTTCTTGGTGTATCAGCAAAATTGCTTCTATGGTGCTGACAAAATAACTTCATTAGCTGAAAATTTCTCCAGTTGGGCAAGGTCTTGATTGCTGTAATTGGCTGGTCTTCTGTTGTTGCCTGAGCACTGAGCCCTGAGCCTGCACTTCCCTTTACCTTATTTCTCCTGCCAGACTTAGCAGCATGTGCAGTGAGCCAAGAGAAGGGATGTGAAGGGAAGCACTGCCAGCATCTGCTTTCTGCCCTTTGTCTGCAAGGCCTTTGTCACAGGCAGCAGGAGCAGAGAGAGGTTCAGAAAGCAGTTGGGCACAAAACGCTACGCTGTGGTCTCTTGACAGGAGGGCTGCAGCACTAACTTGTTCTTATTGTCTGGTTGGGCTGCTTTATTGTGGCTGCTGAACTGGTACAGGCACGGGGGCACAGTACCCAGAAGAGCTGCCTCTCTCTTTTGCTTGAAGACGTGACACTCTTGATCCCAGGAGTCTGCCCCCATCTAGGCAAACGCTGCTTGTGTTTCAGAGCTGACTTACTAAATGGTTTTTGTGGGGATCTTGAACGGGGTGGTGTTTGTGATGACAGACCTCTTTTGTGACTTGTTAAAAATCAAAGTCCTTTTATCTACAAGGCTGCCCTGGGAATTGCAAACCTCATTGTCATGGCTATGGTGGAAAGCGGTGTTTCTACTGAGGAAGCCTACAGGAGAATATGGATGTTTGACAAATACGGTTTACTGGTTCAGGTAGGGGTGCACCGTGCCAAAATACCACAATTCGGATGGCTAGTGCTTTCTGTGTCCTTCTCACAAAACGAATCAACTTTTTATCTGTAGGGCCGAGAACAAAAGGTAGATTCCAATCAAGAACCATTTACGCATCAGGCTCCAGAGCAGATACCAAAGACGTTTGTGGAGGCAGTGAATGTACTTCGGCCTTCAGCTATCATTGGTAAGTAACGTTATTTTTGTTTCTGTGTTTCCATCGTTTGGTTATTTGCTGCACTTAATTTGCTAATCTGGCTCCAGGGAGGTTGGTGACAGTGATCTGCATTTCTGCTGGTGTAAATAAGATGGAAATGTGAGGTCAGTTTTCTGTTTGAAAATATATTGAGCTGCAGGTTAGCTCTCAGTGCATCCTTCGTTGCAGCTGCGGTGCTCCTTCTGCATCTTGTGGCCTTGTTAACTGCTTCCTCTAGTCCTTGTCCAGCTGGTGTTGGACCTTTCCTAGAAAACTCTGAGCATGTTCTCAGGGACTGCATGGCCACAATGAACTGAATCTGTCATGAAAGGGCACTAAGAGTCAGGAAGACAAAAATATAACCTTTTTCCCAGGCACATTCCCTGCACCAGCAACAAGGAAGAGAGCAGTCACAGATGCTGCATCTTCTGCTTTACAGGAGTTCCTTAACTTGAGGTGGTTTTTTTTTTTTTCCCTGACCTTCCTTCCCCCAGTCAGCTTCTCTGGCCATTATCTGCCAGCAGCATGGCATGAAGGAGGTGTTTCATACTGCAGATCACCAATACCTGTTAGGTCCCTGACATATGTAGGTATTAATTTATAACTGTGGCTGTCTGTAGAGGTCAGATGGGATTACAGGTATTTCCTGGTACAACTCTGCAATTTCCTTTGCACATGATTTATTTGGAAAAGAAAAGGTTTTTGGCTGAGTAGCTACCCTGAAGTTTGTAGCTGGCATACAAATGTACACCATTTTGATGTATTTTTACCTATGTGTTTGGATGTGGTCAGAAATACCCATATCAGGGGAATGCGCAGTTAACACCCAGCAAGGACAGATCATCTGTGAAGAAACTGGAGTTCCCACTTGCTTATCCAGGGTAGCGATAAGTGTTCTTTACACAGATCAATACAAAAAGTCATATCAAATAGGTTTTTGGAACACATTAATTAGATGTTCCTGTGAAAATGAGAATTCTAAACAGCCACTAACAGAGCAGTGCCTGGTTTCCATCTCCTGCTGCTAGAAAAGCCTACGATGCTTTGCTCTGAGTGGGAGACTTCAGGGGTGACATGAACTTAATCTACAGTCATCTGCCCTGAGGCAGTCAACTACTGATTCTATTTTTATGTGTTTCCATTTACTTCAGGAGTTGCAGGAGCTGGGCGGCTCTTCTCTCAGGATGTGATCAAAGCAATGGCCTCTATCAATGAGCGACCCATAATATTTGCACTAAGTAACCCTACAGCGAAAGCTGAATGCACAGCAGAGGAAGCATATACGTTAACAGAGGTATGTAATGTTTAGAAATGTTCACGTATTGGCACTTAGTGATGGAACTGCTTACTGAGTGTGAGAGTGCAAGAACTCAAATTATTTTATTATTACTTGCACTTACTGACATCATAATACAGATCTTTCTTGTCTTCTGGCAAAAGTAAATGGAGGTGATTTGAAAAGAAGTCTTGATTTTTAAATAACGACATTCTGCAAAGCTTAAAATAGCCTAAATCTTGTTAGTGCTTTTTAAAAGAATGACCGCTAGGTACTGTTTCACAGCTTTGATCAATTAACTGTTTCCCACCACGCTTTTTAATTATTTGGGGTTTTAAAGAAACATGTTAACATCGTAATAGAGACTAGGTGCGACCTTTAAAATGTAACGGCTGAGTAAAGTCTGTAAAGCAGGTAATGTCCTTGCATCAACCAGGAACTCTGCTTTGCTAGTGTCTGCAGGTCAGAACTCGTATCACTAACAGTGACCCGTGAAGACTTGTTCTTCCTGCGCAGGAGTTGGTGGTGGCCCTCCGTCCTCCTGTTCCGCTCTCACAACGTCCGTGTCTTGTACACTGGCACCACCAAACATGGAAATGAGTGAACCAAGAATAAACACTCCTCATTCTGCACCGTTACCTCAAAGCCATTACGCTGTGGGGTGCTTGAGGGGGTTGGTGGTTGGCGTTTGGGGGTGTTTTTTTTAATAACACTATCACCAGCACATCCAGACCTTGGTTTTGCCTTTAATGAAGCAAGTCTTTTATCCTTCTGCACAACTTTGTGTATACAACTAACTGTCTTTGAAGAGAGCCTGAGGGAAGGGAGATGGGGACAAGGGAGCATCAGGCAGACACAGCGCTTTGAACTGGCTGGTAATGCCTTTCCTTTACATTTTAGACTCCAGCTTGCTGGGATCTCTCTCCCCTGTCCACAGGGCCTGCCTGCAGACTTCAGGGGTGGGGCTCGCAGAAAGAATTCTTTCCTTTTTTTTTTTTTCTTTTTTAATACAGTCCCAAATCAAGTGACTCATATGTGAAAATGAGTGGGTGGAGATCTTTCCTTGTTTCTTGATGAAGGACTATGAACTCCTTCCTTCCACTGCTAGTGTGGCTCAGTTTCCGGCATTACAACCTCAGTGGTGTTAGCTTCCCAGCGGGAAGGGTAGAACTCCATCGTCTCCAGTTGGCACTCAGATTCTCTTCCATGTTACTGGGCCCATCAGCTCAGAGGGAACTCTTGCTACAGAGATTTGCTGGTCCAGAGGGAGCCCTAGGCCGGAATAACAGCCTCTGGACAAAATCTAAACCTTAGCTTTTAATAGTTAATGAGAACGCTTTTAAATGAAGATGGTTTAATATCTCTTGGGTATCTTGCATTAGCCAGAACAGTGAGTTGGGCAGTGTTTCAGTATAGCGAATTAAATTCCGATATCTTGGATAGAAAGTAAAAAAGAGTTAGTTATATAGCCAAGCCTTTAGCAGGCATAAATAAATGTAAAAACTACTGGCATCTCTGATGGCTGAAGGAGGCCAGCAGTGCTATTAGAGGGAGAATCAGCCTAATTTTTGCTTGCACTTTTTACACAATACCAACAGAGCAACAGATGTTTTAAGGGAAGAGGCTCAGTTGTTCCCCATGGCTGTGTGTTGGGTCCCAAGGAGTTGGACCTCAGGGTAGTGGTTGTTATCCGATGGAGAAGCAAGACCGTGCTGGTTAGATTCACGTGTGGTAATGTGTCTTCACTGAAGCAGCTGTGTGAGCATAGTGCTATTTAAAAAGTTTGTGCCAGATGGAGAGAGGATCTTTGTTTTTTTCCTGTATGGATCCGTTTGTCCTTTTATTAATGATTTTCCGTAAGTTATTATTATAGACATGGGTTATTTGGACAAATAAATATTACTGGTCAGTAAATGAACAGGTGTAATTTTGTTACAGTCCTTGGTAATAAATTTTTGTCATGTTTCTGGCTCTTTAGACTTTTCTCCATATCTGGTGTTTGTTTTCATAATGCTCTTTAGTTCTCTGAAACGTACTCTGTTTACCCGTAGTTCGCCCTTCAAAATGTGTAATATTTTTGCCTTCAAGATACAGTGATTACCTAGAAAATCCTGTCTGACTTTACTTACTTTGTCATTTAACTAACAAAGTTTGTCAGGCGATTAGGGATCAGAGCTGTCAGCCCCATGTGTCTCCTGGCCTTTGGAACAGCCTAATCCTGGCTGGTGTGAAATAGGCTAAACTAGGAAGTCAGTAAAGAAATGAAGGTATCATCACTGACCTTTTATTCCTTATTCTTTTTCCACTAGATGGCACTTGTAAAAGCCTAACGATGCCTTAGTGCCCTCTGCCACTGTGTATTGTGTGGGCTTTTGTTGTGTTTTATTTTCATTGTCTTTTGGTCCTGTCCTCAAATGCATCCATATGTTTTGCTCCCTACACGATAAGGCCATTGTCAGGGGTATGTCCTAACATTCAGACATAGTTCCTGAGTCTTTAGCTTCTTTGGTAATTTGTTCTCAAATGTAGTGGTCCTGGGGAGCCTTAAATATTTTAAAGTAATGTTACTAAACCTGTTACTCAAAAGAAAGTCAAGATTTTTTGCTTACAGGATTTTTACTGCTTGAGGAAAGGGTCATTTGTCCAGAGGGTATATTTCACACTCCAGACTCTGGATTTGTTTTAATATTCCGTGCTGATTAAAATCCTTTTCAAAGGAAGGATAAGCAAACTGCATTATTCACTCCTCTCCGAGCTCTCAGCAATAAAAGTGCGATACAGCAGTCCCTCCCTTCACCCTCCCACCCGTCAGTAAACAAGTGCCCTTTTGTTACTGGACTTCTATTTCAGTCTCCTTTTGGAAGTGGCCATCATTCAGGTGTCTTTGTACAGTCCCTGCGGTGGTGCGTCCTGGCTCGTGGCCATGGTTCCTGGTACACGGTTATGGTTATAATAATGGTTAACACACAGGTACTTTATTTTGTGTGTGAGTAGTTCCTCTCAGTCTCAAAGAACAGTGAATGATAAAACCAAATGGATTGTTTCCATTCCTTGGAAGGCTGCACAGTTCAATGTGTATGCTTGCCTCTTTGGCTTTCCAGATGGTTGCTGCAGAAACATTGCATGTTCTGCAGCTGCAGGAACATGCAGATGCTTACTGATTCTTTTATCTGTTCCAGGCCCTGCTGGAGAGGTTGGGTTTGGTTGTTGTCATTTGGGATTATAGAAACTTGAGTCAGCAAGGGATTTAAGTGTGTGCTTGAATCAGGTTGCATTCAGTAGGGCCATTTGCCTTTTTGCATTTGGCTGTGTGCTCGAGTACCTTCCTGACTCAGTCCTAGAGGTGACTGGGAGCTGTAGGACTCTGGTGTCCCTGCATTTCATAATGACTGTACTGCTCCATACTGCTGGCTCTTCAGAAGCTGCCTGACTGTGATTATTCCTCTGTTTAACAGGGCCGTTGCTTGTTTGCCAGCGGCAGTCCCTTCGAGCTGGTGACTCTGAAAGATGGAAGAACCTTCAAACCAGGCCAAGGAAACAATGCTTATATTTTTCCAGGTAATAAATAAAATTGTCTTCTTTTAATCTTTTAAGACTAGGCTATTGGCACCTCTTCTCGGGTTCCCTTGCTACACTAGGCACAGTTAGCGAAGCAGTGTGAAGAGGTGTTACCAGCATTTAAAGCTGAGAACACAGTCAGAAGAATGAATGAAAGAAAATCAGTTAAGGATGGATGTTGGGCATGTGCAGCTGCATATGCGACATGCACGCAGTGAACTCGCCCAACTGGATATTTCTAAGAAAACAAAAGGGTGTTATTAAAAGCTTTGAAAGCTGCTGTATTATGGGTTCTTCTGCTTTTTTTGGGGGGGAAGGAGAAAATAAGTGTCAGTGTGCTCCTCTTGAAGTTACGTCTGCACAAGTGAGGGTACAAAGGAAGCACTAGGGATATTTCTCTGCCTTCCCTTTTCTCTCCCTTTCCTCCCTGAGCTGCTAAGCTCCAACCCCTTGTTAAAAGCCACCTGTTATGGTAAATGACTAGCACACATGGTAATAGTTTTGCGAATGTGTGTAGAAAGCTATGGGAAGTTTTTTAAAAATAACATTCTAGATGACTCGCAGCTTCTTGGCAGCAGGCTGCATATTATAAAATGATGTGGCCCTAATTGGCAATAATTTTATTGTAGGCGTGGCTCTCGCTGTGATCCTCAGCAGTGTTCGACATATTAGTGATAAGGTTTTCCTAGAGGCTGCTAAGGTAAGTGTGGAAGCAGAGTAGGCTGTGGCTTCTGACATGATGGTGGATGACATGATGGGCAATTTCTCAAATTTTGCTCAAACTCTGTGGTTTCCTGTTTGATTTCTGTTGGTTTTATCCCTCCCCAATGGAAAAAAAAAATGGATTTTCATCAAAATCGTGAAAAGTATCAGCTTCCATTGCAGTTTTAATTTTTTTTCATCCAGAAACCAAACACCCAAATAGGAAATCTGTCCATGTGTAAATTGCCTCCCAGCCTGCTAGGTCTGACAGCAGTCCTGCTGCCTCCTCCTGCCCTGCTCTGGGTTCCACAGCTGGCAATGCCGTCAGGGACGCATGTGGCCCCCAGGCTCCCATCCTCTCCTGCCTTTCCACTCTCGAGCAGGAGCACCTACCACATCGGAGTAGCCAGTGAATCAACTGGCCAAACATTTGGACAGTCCTGCAGGCATGTTGCGGTCTTAACTTCCATGGTTATGGGTAGTTCAGCCTCCCCAAAAATAGGATCTTATTTTGCTAAATGCTTACAAGAAGAATTTGCTGATATGGGCACAGGTTGAAGAGTTGATCTTGGAGAATTTTGAGATTTTGACTGCCCTATTCTAGTGCTTTGGGAGCACTCTAGTAAGAACACTGCACCTAGTTTCTCTCAGGCGTTCTGGCATGTTATTGATCCCATTCGGGATGCAGTAAATCAAACTTCTTTACGTTTTTCTAACTCAGGCATTGACAGAACAGTTGACCGATGAAGAACTAGCGCAAGGAAGACTTTATCCTCCACTGTCTAATATCAGGGAAGTTTCCATTTATATTGCTGTCAAGGTGAGTATGAAGCCTAACAGTGGACTGTACTAAAAGTGTTTTATGTGTACATTAACCTGCTGAATTGCACGGTATGACCCTTGAACACTGGGTGCTTGGGCACAAAATACCTAGTTCTTTGTGCCTTTAATAAGAGACACTTAGAAAAACACTGAATTTTTTGGATGCTTCAGTTTGGCAGTGATGATGGGCCAAAATTATGCTCCTTTGATTTCTGAAATTAAGTTTGTAGATTCCCGGTAAGGCATTCAGGAATTGTAAAAAGACTTTGGTGTTTGTCTTTATCCAGTTTGTGAGTCCTGAACATATTGCAGTGGAAGCGTGGGTGTTATGTGAATGTAGTAAAAGGCACAAACTGCATGGTGATTTAACTTTTCAGGTTATGGAATTTTTGTACGCAAACAACATGGCTTTCCATTACCCTGAACCTGCAGACAAGAACCGTTACATTCGATCAAAGGTTTGGACCTACGAATATGAATCCTTCATGCCAGACGTGTATGACTGGCCTGAATCTAAGGTTCACTGATGCATCAGAAGATCACACTCCTCAGGCAGTATCTTCTACTCTGCAGGGATTCCTTTTTCAGACCAATTTAAATCATGATCTTTGAGTCCTGTAATTTATTTTCGCTCGTTTTGTTGTCTTTTTTTTTTTTTTCCCCCCTTCTGCCCTGTTTTTCACTTGACGTAGATTTCTCCCCACTCTCCCAAGTACCTGATAAACTGTATGGATGATGGCATCCGTCACAGGAATGAGAGAGCTCTCCAAAAGTAATTTAAATAATGACACTGCATTTCCAGCTTAGAGACGGCACCACACTAAAGAATTCCATTAATGATGTTTTAGCTACATGCGTTTGATGATGGACTATAGCTCTCTCATCACTGCTGATTTCCAGAATGATTTATTTCTGCTTTTAATAATCAGTCTTCTAATTGTCCTAGTGTTGTCACACTGCATTAGCTGTGACATCACCAGAGAGCATTCGTCAAAAAAAAAAAAGACAGCTTAAGACAAATTTAACAGTCTAATGGGCTTTCTGTTTTGTCTGATGTTTAAAGATGCCCATGTCCAGACTTCCTTGTGGCCTTGGCTGCTCTGTTTCTGTGAATGTGCTTTGAGGAGCAGCGTGCTGTGCACACGTGGAATCTGCAGCAGTGTTTGTATTTCATGTTTTCATTGCTGTGTGAAATCTGTTATCAGGAAGAATGTGAACTAGTTAAAACTATCCTTGGAAAGCCTGAAAATAATATTAATCACTTAATAGCTTTTAAAAACAAAGCTACACTGTTGCATAATAAATTCTTATAATGTAAAGTCAGGATCTGAAGTAATTTAAATTAAACTAAATCTCTGTTTTAGAGATTTTGCAAGAAGATTTTCTGCAGTGGACTCCAAGGTGATGTACCAAAGGATTTTTGTGTCATGTGTTAATTTTTTCAAGGTTCTGTTTCTTCTAAGCTAAATTGTTTTCTCCCTTGCTCCCCCTTCTTCTCACAAAAAGACATGTGTGATGTTTTCATGACATCGCTGACTCAAAAACTCCTAAGCGGACGCACTTGCCACTTCGAACAACCCCCCCCCACAGGAAGGTGATGAAGCTGAAACGAAGTGTTACAGGCAGCTATTAACACACCCATACAGAGAAGTTTGACTTGAATGTTTCTTGTGGTCTCAGTCCAGTATATTCAGTTCAGTTTAAATACAGGACTCAAAAGATCTAATGCTTAGAAGCTCTAAGTTGATCACTTCATCTTCCTCACTCCATTTACAGGTTTAATTTGTCAGGGGTTTTGTGTGAAAACAAAAATTGTGAGTTGAATTTTTCCTTGCAATGAATAGTACTGCACATTTGATACAGATACCACAACGGGCATTCCTTTTCATTTTGTTCCTATCAGGTTTGAGTGCCCTCCGTTACTTTGTATTAGCAGGCAAGGACACACAGTGATAGTTACAGTCTGTGACTTCTCTAAATCTGGTCTCTGTAACAAGAACAATGGTATGTCAGGAACAGAAGTAAGTATTACATGCTGTTCCATAGTTTGCTGCATCAAGGCAAAAAAGGATGATTAAAAAAAAATATAGATGTAAAAGGGCTATACTGGCAAACTTGAAGCCAGAATCCAAAGAGATGAAGTAAAGCTTGTTCAGGATTTACCAATGGCAAGCATCTCTCATATCCTCATGTATTTTGGAAAATGCCGTCTCCACAGAATAGGCCCAAAGTAGAACAGGGGAAATAGCCTCTGTACCACCTTAGACATGGTCTCTGTTGCTTACTGCCTAGTCTTTGATTTTAAAATTAAGTTCATGTATTAGATAAAAAGAACAGTAAACTTTGGGAAGGCTTTACTTAAGTGAGGAAAGAAGACTGATTATATAAACACAGAAAATAGTGATGTGGGGAAAAGACTGCGTATTCAAACTGTGGTAAAGCACTGTCTGGTAGGGCTTGAAATGCTACATTGTCAAGTTGGGCGACGTGCGAGGTTTGCAACTTGTATATGTAAGTATATGTACAAAAAAGACCAACACATGCATATGGTGTTTTTACAAAGAATGCTTTTTTCATCTATTTTTGCTATGCCTGTTTTTTATTGTATTTAAATTTGTGATCTTACTGAAGAGTTATTTATTTAGTGTACAAATTATTTTTACCTTCTGAAAATGCAACTCTAGCTGAAGCCTGTTGCAGTGTGTCAGTGGAGTTCTACATCATTGGATTCAAGTATATTGGGAACGCACACTTCCTCACTTCTGCCAACATACTAATTAGGCAGAGGAGTAACAAAAATATCCCATGCACTGATCTTGTGTCCTGGCTGAGAATGATCACAGAGGCAGGGCAATCGGTCCATAAATACAACTCTGTCTTACAAAATAAAGATCTACATCCATCTATTCAGTCTGATTATTTTTTTTTCAGGCAAAAAGTGCAGTCACGGTCTGTAATCAATGGGCACTGATAGTACTCAGGAAAACCTGGCACTAGGGAAAATGGCGTTACCTGTGCGCAGCAGGAGTCTTGCTTTGGGCAAGAGTGATTTCGGTTCCCAAAGGGAGCTCCCGTGCAGGAAATTCTCAGTGGCTGCTGTCAAGCCGAGGGAAGATGCCTGTTTTGTGAAGTGCAGTCCTTTCCCTTGTGGCACAAGCTCCCTGCTGTCGTTAAGCAGATGCCGAGAGGGATTGTTCAGAACTAGCCAGCGGTGGGATTTTCCCAAGTACAAATGTTCCTGCATAATTTTTCTGGAAATCCCACTGCACAGGCGTGGAAAAACTAGTCTTTAACTGACTGGGAGGCTCCAGTTAACAATACAGCCCTGCCCCGATGGGGCAGCAGATGTGTCAGAGCTCTGGAGCAGAGAAGGCCTGACTACGTCTCTCTAACCTGTGCCAGTTACGGCAGCGAAGTGGTACCAGTGTATACGCCCCTGTGGACATTGTTTAATCAGGTTTTGTGGATCTTCTGTAGCTTGCAGTATAGACACGGCGGAATTTTACCTTTTATGTACAGCCGTTGTATTCTGTTGGCAACAGGTAACATGTCAGCTCACAAAGTTTTAAGTGCATTTCACCTTCGTGTTTTCATGTTTTTCAGACTTTTTTTTTTTAATTAAATATATAGATTCATCTTTGGGTTTGTGTGCTTTTCGGATCTAATTAATCTTTGAATTAATTACAACTGCTAATCTTGCCACTTAGTAAGGAACCACAGTATCCTTTTTTCTATTCTACTTAACCTGATTTTTTTTTCTATTTGCTGGTTTATTCAAAAGCATTTACCGATCTTTATCTATACAGAAAATTCTCTTACATAGTATGCAAAGGGAAAAAGGGGTCACCAGTTTGTAATGCTACATATAGCGTAAGTTAAGCTTATACTGTTCTTTAAAAAAATGTATCACCTAAAGGATGTAGTGTTCTAGCTCTTCACACAGCCCTGGTGACTTTTGCCCTCCAAATGATACAGAAGTCTGTCTTCCGTGTCTCTTGTGTGAGGATACTATTCTGGATGTACAGAACACTTCCGAGAGGATCAGAAACTCCCTCTGAGGTCAGTAGTTCAGTCTTTTCCAGGGCTGCTCCAAGACTCGCTTCCTTAAAATCAACAGGAGCAGGACCGAGCCTCTTGGCAGCAATGTATAGAAATGTCTAGGGGAGGAGAAGAAAGGTAGCTAAGGGAGCGCAGCCCTTTTTTATCAAGTATATGTGTTCTTGTTCAAAGATGTTACAAAGGTTTGTGTGTTCCCAAAGCATGTGCCCACATACCAACAATTGACATGTAGAGGAGGAAGACTATTAAAATGTTGTGTCTGATAGATTTTAAAACCCAAATGTGACTCCTGACATAAGTTCTTGGTTATGTTTGTGAGCAGTGATGTTTCATGATGTTGTGTTTTCCATGCTTAAAACAAAGCAACACTTTATGTGCAGGTTGGTGTTTAACTTGTTTCCTGTGGTAGGTGCGTGTCTTCTCTGTACTGTTATTTCCAGCACGCTGTTTTGCAGGAGCGGGCAAAGTAAGTCTTTGTCGCGCTCCTCTGGTAGTAACTGCAAAGATAAATGATACACCTTTTAGTTTTTCATGAGTGGCTCTATTTGGTCACTACTCCTGTAGGAGAGCGGGGATCACTATTGTACAGCTACAGCTGTGAATCTTAGTTCAGCTGACTCTGGGCCTAAGTAAATCCAAGTTGTCATCTTTCATTTGGGGCTTGCGCTGGGTCTTCTTGACTTCAAAGGTGCAAATTTGAGCACCTCTGTCAGTTGGGTAAAGGTATCTACGAGACTAAGAACAGTACAGTTTGGACTCCAGTTCTGTCTCGGCTGTAAGTGCTATTCCCGAGTTTAAGAAAACCACTGTTGGTTTCGGACTCTTTTTAAGATGACACGTACTGCTATCCTGTTCCGTAGCAGCCGTATGTAATGGGCAGGGACTGGTGTTACATTGAACGCTGGAGCAAGGAGAAAATCTAGAGCAAAGCTCTAATTGCACCCACTTGACAGCTGAATTTAAGCAATGTAATTCAGTTGCTGCTGGTGAAGGGACATCTAATTCTGTATGGATCCACCTTGACCTACCTACCTACTCCCGAAATATCTATTACCATGGTATCGGAAAGCCTGCAGATGGTCTGGGTGAACCGCGAAGAAAAGCCAGCATGCTTTAGACCTCTGCTTCCTGCCCTCGCTTCCCGAATCGCAACACTCGGTGAGGATGCAGTTTACTCGTGCCTGCTCCGGAGGGAGATGGGCTAACAGCTAGATGGTACGTGGGGAATCCGGTACCCCGTGGCACGGTGGACCATGGCTGCAGCTCTCGGAAAAAGCTCTCTCGCATCAGGCGTTCGACTCGCGGTGCAGGAGCCCTGTGGTGTGCGTTTATATTCCCCGCACACAAAGCGGGCGCTGGATTGAACTTAACTCTCCCAGTACCTTTGACTTTGACTTACCCATCATTTTAAGTAGTTGTTGCTTTCTAACAATAAATGGAAATAAAAATGTGTTTAGGACTACACAGACAGAGTAAGATGGCCAGTTTGTCAAGAAATAAAATGTCAAAATAATTTACTTTTATTTCTATCTTGAACATACCTACCCTACGCAAATAAACATTAAGTCTACTGGAGTATTTGTGAGAACAGTTCTAGCTATCTGTGGGGGGGTTGACTTTACCTGGGGAGGGTCTTTGCTCGGCTGAAACTAAAATTGTGTTTAAATGTGAACTGGTTGGGGTTTTTTTCTCCTTTATAATGTAACTCTACTGAAATGTGTGTTCTGGTCTTCTGTTTTCTTAGTAAAATGCATTCCCTTTGCCTAAATTATTTTCATTTTGTTCATTCTGAAAAACTAACGCTTGACCTGTCCAGACTTGGCACGCCATTGCCTACATCACCGCCGTTATTCACCTTTTTTTCCTTTTGCCCCTTGCAAATGATCAGCAAACAAAACAGGTACTTGGGCTGTAGGTAAAGCAATGACAATTTTCTCTCAGAACTGGCTTTCTAGAACACCTGGCTGTTTGTCAGCACTTTTAAAGAGGTCCTTTGTAACGAGAGTGGAGGATCTACATCCATATTTTCACAGGGAACAGAAAAGCTGGGGCTGGCAGCGGCCTGTGGGCACCCCCTGGCAGAGCCGGGCCGCTCCAGCTGGCCCCCGCCGGCCCGGGGCCGGGGCCGGGGCCGGGGCCGGGGCCCGCCCTTCCCGGCCCGCAGCGCCGCTTGGAAGAGCGCGGAGGCGGCCGGGGCCAGGGCGGGGAGGGCCG